>VWZN01010096.1:27928-47741 GCA_013396955.1 Regulus satrapa | reverse complement strand
TTTTTTTTTTTTTTTGGTTAAAACTCCACACATTTATTTTAAAAATCCTGATTAAAACAAACCAAAGCTCAAATAAACTAGGTCTCTGGATAAAAGTTTAAATCGGAAATTAAGGTAATTATAAATATTTGTTTTGATGTAATCTAAAGCCAGCTTTTGGCTTTGAAAAAGTCACTTTTCAATCAAATCACATCTTGCCAAACATAGTTTTGGTTTTCCCTTGCTATTCCATAACAATGGACGCTCTGCAAAAGCTCCAAGTGGAATATCTAGAAACTCAGCATTTCCCTTGGCTATTGCTTTAATGTCAGTTGGAAAAGCACAGATGAACTTCACTTTAACTGCAGCCACCAACCAGCTGCTTCACTGGAATTTCAATAGAAACAAAATTCCAAAAGCCCAGAGGACGATGTTTCATTCACTGCTCCAAATACTCTTAATAAAAGGAAGATTGCATTGCCCTGATGATTACACCACTCAAAACCTGATGTACAGCAATTGTACAAAAAATGTACAGCATTTTACTCATAGAATGATTACAGTTGAAGCATTTTTTTGCTGATTTTCCAATTAATCAATACTGCTGTGAATCAAAGTGAGGCAGACGGAGTTTCTAAAGAACACACAAAGGTCCAAAAACAGAGCCCTCAATTTTATCCAGGGTGCTCATTGCATCCCATCTCCTCACAGACCTTTTGAAAGCCCCAAATGTTTGTTACACACAGGCAGGAAAAAACTGAAATGCAAACATTTGAACAATCCCTTTGAACTCAGATTGTGTTTTCTCCTCTAAAGCCACTGCTGGTTGGGCAATTTTCATTTTTGTAAAATGACATGGGGCACTTCATTTTAGGTAAAGGGTAACATGCCAACTTTATAAAATGCATCCCTCTTCAGCACCAACCGGTGCAGTGGTGTCTAACGTTAGAGAGAAATGTTCACACACTCGAAAATAAATGGTTTTTGCATTTCAAGGTGACAAGTACAATGTCAGACACAATCAATCGATCACTGCATAATTATTATTGCAAATGATCCATATCCATGCTGCAAACCTTAAGGGGAATTTAATGAAGCAGGAAGCACATCAATAATAAGATCTACTTTGGTCTCTGTTAAATCTCACAATTCACAAATATGTTGTCACATTTTATCCTTCCTTGAATTCTTGTAATTATATTTGAGGAGAAGCTCACTGAAAAGTAAAATTCAAACATACATCAGCTTTCCCCCTAAAAAAGGAGTCCCTGTATATTATATATGTATATTTATATATATATATATATACACACACATCACAAAAGATCAAATGTACAAAACTCTACAAACACACCGATCTGTGAAGAAAACTTGAAATGCCAATAATCAGACTAAGTCCAATGCATTTGGCTGATTTAAGTCTGTGTTGTTCCCATGGAGGAACACACAGGGAGCACAGCAAGAACAAGAAGGAGTTGAAGAGAGAAACTCCTTTGTCCTGACTGCAATCCCTCCACGTCCCTCACTGCCTTGCTGAAGGGTGGGAGTTTAACTTGTGGTGATAACAAAAAACTTTCCTGTTTTTGTTCCCCACTACCTAAATCAGAAATTAAATTGACCAACTTAACTGGCAGAAATGATAACCAGCAGTAAATAATGTAATTTCTTCCAAGGCAGGTCTGTTGTGTCTGTGACAGCGATCAGGAAGTGACCCCCATGTTGTCTGCTGTTTCATGACCTTTCTCACTCCAGGTTTTCCCATTCCTCTTCCCTCCCTATCCCACTGAGGCAGAGAGTGAGAGGAAATTTGGCTGCTAGCTGTGTCCAACCCATGACACAGCTGCCATCCTGATGGGGAAAAATATACCTAGTGTATGTAGAAACCTATGTGAAAAGCAGTCATTCCTGCAGAAATGTTGGACTTCAGCTTTCCGGCTGCAGTAAGAACAGGTGGATTTCCATACTAGGCTATGACAAGGTTCCAAACACAGACTCATCTGTTTGGCAAACAGGGAATATCAATTCAGGAGCAGAAGGGGAAAAGGAAGCCATATGGAAAGACATCAAAAGATGTGAACAGATACCCTGACTTCAATTAGTAAACATCCCCTTCTGTTGATTAAACTGTGAGACAGTCTGACTAGTTAGAAAAGGTAAATCCAGCCTAGTGGCACTTGCACATTACAGTGAAAAAACAAGTAAATCTTGGCTTAGGGACTATGATGGCTTCTCAAGCAGGCACACTTTGCTGGAATAAATATCCAAAAGAAACACAACAAGAAATTAATCTCAAGACACAAACAAGGTTTCCTGACTGCCCAGAAAAAACCTTCAGGACTTGTTCATCCTTCTGCCTCCACAACTACGGCCTTTCCCACAGCAGCTAAGGTTCTGCAGCTGGAGTAACTTAGAGCCACCAGTCACAGAAGTGGTGTTAGGGTAGGATTCCCACTAGGAGATAAGAATCGTGGGACAACAGGAGAACTCTAACCTGCTCACCCAGCCACATTTAATGCATTCTTTGTTCAGTTCTTTCCTCACACACATCCCTGCAGTGATAAAGACACCCACGCAGTTCATTCAAAGCTCTGATGGAAGTCAATGCTATTAAGAGGGACACGACGAAGATAAGGTTAATTGGACAAGTGTAACTCCTTGCTAAAGGAAGGGAGGAGGACAGATTCAGCAATTAAAC
Source organism: Regulus satrapa (assembly GCA_013396955.1). NCBI lineage: Eukaryota > Metazoa > Chordata > Aves > Passeriformes > Regulidae > Regulus > Regulus satrapa. Next base: position 45,067 of record VWZN01010096.1, on the reverse strand, counting down.
TACACAGAATATATCATACAACTTCGGAAGAGAACAGAGTAAGTTCATCAGGCTGCCTTACAGAAAATGCACAGATTCTGCTGCAGGAACTAGTAATGATAATACATATATTCCTGATGCTTAAACTCAGCTTGATCCTGTTTCATCAAACACGTATGTGAGTTTGTGTCTAAAGGAATGTGCATTGCTTTTACAAACCACAACCCTCTCTCTCTTGCCTATCTGCAGGGCTGGACATAATGGAGCATCATCCTGATTTGTTCTCTTCCCATTCCTACCCCACATCAGTAACAGGATGGTGTTCTACAAAATACCAGAGCAGGGCAAGAAAAGCCTTCAAAAACTGAACGTACCCAATGACCAAAAGTTACTGTCAAATACTGTAAAAAGAAATCACTTTTGTCTTCTGTTTAATTTTTTTTTCATACCAAAAATGGTGATTTTGCTGAAAGTCTTCATGCTTTGCACGCTAGTGTGAGTTTCAGCTTTGTCATCACAACATGAATAATTACACATATGATTTTAAGCCAACTTCCATGTGTTCCAAAAGATACATAAAGGCAGCCTACTGAGAACTGTCTTAGATTCTACCATAGCTATTGTAATCCTCTTCTCATTCAACACCTCTGTCAGCCCTTTCATTTTAGCCATCAAGATTGTGGATTTATAAATTGCAATACTTCACTATTCAAGTTTATTGAGCCAGATACCCTTGAAGTGCCTCACTGTTCACATCGGCATACTCTATTATGAAATAATTTTGTGTTTTTCTGTGTTAATAATAAAAGGTACATATTTATTCAACATCAGTGGTCAGGCAGTCAGATGCAGAGGATGAAGCTACATGTTTTATTCAAGGTCTCAGTGGAAAGCAGAATGAGGATCACTGACTCTGAAGATACCTGCAGCTTTTCTGCTAATATGGTTGATTTTTCTTAACTAAAAGGATCTAAATACTTTGATTACTCAATAATTCTATGCAATAAGATCGATACTGCTGAAGTGTTGCACTGCCAGTGTTTTCAGCACCGTGATTTATTCTTCCAGCTCAGTTCATGCTGGATCTCACTGTCTGTAGCTTTTTAAGCACAGTCAGTGGTGCATTTTGTCTCAGTCCAGGGCATTTTTGGAAAATCTTCATTGAAGAGAGCAATCCTTTGCCTGTGTGCCTAATACCCACAGTATCAATGCTGCAAAATACACAGTAAGTAAAGTTACTCAAGAAAAAAATATGAGCATTGTATTTGCTCCTTACCCCAATTAAAACAAACAAACAAACAAAAAACCAAAATAAAACAAAAAAATCCCCAAAAGACAAAAAAACCTAAGATTTGTTCTTTTATCCTTTTTGTCATCTTCACATCTGTTTAGGGTTCTCATTTCCTTTAGGAAAAAAGCCTTTACAAAGGTGTCCTGCAGCACTGAGCACACAAGGAGCCACGTTAGGCTGGAAATGACACCCTTCTCCAAGCCAGGAGAAAGGCACACTCCGTGCCTGCTCACATTTGGTGCACAAAAACATGCAGACTTTGGTCAGCTGAATAAAATACCATCTGCTTTTGAATATGGGAGCTGACACAGACTCCCGTTTATGTATTAGGGTGCCTCTAAAAAGGAGAAACACCAGAAATACAACCATAGGAGTTTAAACTCCTAAATATCCAGATTAAATGTGTGCTAGAGTCCGTGCTAGAAGTCTAAATTTGTGCTAAAAGTCTAAATTACTTCCTTTTCCTCCAGACTTCTTCCCAGATGTTCATCTAAAGAACATTTTGCTAATTCAGACAAGCATAGTTCTCTGTATTGGACTCAAACGCTTTATTCTATAGAGTTGTCAAAACAGTGTCCTATTGCCAGAAGAAATTATCTTGTTGCCATTGCATTCACATTTTTTTCAACCTGTTTCTCTGTATCTGCCTACTATAGTTTTGGGGGAAAAAAACTAATTTCATTTGTTGACATGCTTTCTGCCTTGTTTGATCAAGTATCATTTTGAAGCTGTGACTGAAAAAAATCTCTGCTAAATATACACAATTTCTGACAACTCGTTCCCTATTATTAAAAAGAACAGCAGAGTGGCAGGAATGAAGCACACCTCTGACTAAGCAGACATTAATTAGATGTTTATAAAATTTATAAAACTGTATTTTGGTACATTAAGGTAATTTTAGTCCAGCATTGTAGCATACAACAAAATGTGGAAAATTAATAATTTGTATTTTAAAAATGTATTTAGCAATGACGTTTTTTCCAGTTTTTCCTACAACACCATTTAATTGCACTTGAGTTTTTCATGACATCTAGTACTTTTAAACACTCGATTTCTAACTCAGAATATGAAAATTGAACATGAGGTCGGCAAGAACTCAAAATAGTCCAGTCTGAAAACCAAATGGAAAACAGCCAAGCATGGAACTGTTTGCCTGGGAAACAAGCAGCTGCTTGTGCTGTCATGTGGACAAAGTATGTTTATTTTTCAGTGTATGGAAACAAGGAGGAGTGTGCAGAAAGAGGGGCTTTGGAATGCTGGGGGCTCTTGTCTCAGCCTCCAGCCAACAGCTTCCAGTTCACCACCAAAAGTTCTGCACTAAAGACGAGTCAGCAACTTCAGAGCCCTGAAACTGGAAAAAGCCCAACACGTCTTTGTTGCACTCTGAGCAAATCCCATCACCTCCGGAAATGGGAATAATCATCTGCAGTGATCGGGAACACCATGAGTCACTGCACCAACCTTGTTTTGGGGAGAGAGGGGTTTGGAACTACAGCAGCAGCAGATGTAAAAGGGTCTGTGCCCCTCCGAGAGAATATATTCCCCTGGGACTTCACTAGTTCCTAAATCAGTAAAGCCTGAAAGCCTTCAAAGTTTTTTGGTCATTGTAAACTCTGGCACTGATAAACTCTGACTCCTACAGCACAGATGTGCATAAAGTACCAGACCAAAAATCATCTCCTCTGTCCAGGGAAGGAGGGAAGTAGAAATACAAGCATCATGTAATTGTTTAGGCTATCAACAAATATGGATTTCCTTTGACAGGGTTAACAGTACTCAAAACTTACTCTACTTTTTGAAATATTGAAATAATTATTTTTATAAAAACAGCACTTGTTTCTAATCAAGACTGTTCCATTCAACAGACTGAATTAGTGTCTGTGCTTTGCATTCCTGCACAATATTTTTAGTTAGCTAAACACCTTCAGCTTGCAATAAAAAGAACTCAATACCTCTGTTATTAGTAGTACTAAAAAAACCCAAACCAAATCAAGCAAAAAAAAAAAAAAAAAAAAAAAAAAAAACCCAAACCAAAAAAAAAAAAAAAAAAAAAAAAAAAAAAAAAAGACATCAAACTGTTCCAGAATACTACTTAGTAGGACATTAGAAAATCAGAAGAAACCAAATTTTTCTAAAATTTTCTTTGACTTTGTAAATATCCAAAATGTTTCTAGGTTACACATTAAATGAAACAACAGGTAAGCACTGCCACATAAATGAGTGAACAGTCTGAAAAAACATCAATGTAATAAATTAATTTTAAGCTCTTTAAAAAGGGAAGGCTACATTTTCACACAAGTTGACTACTTTAAATTTTAATAATATTGCTGAGAAGCTTTTTATAATTATATAAAAAATTGATGTGATGCCGGGAGAAAGCATTTCAAGTGCTGCTGTGAGTTTGTACCTTGCACCTACATCTTTTGGAAGTCTCTTGTTTACCTAGTGCATCTTTTACATATGCTGTATCTGAGGTACCTATGCATGGCCACTTAATGTATAAAGTTAAAAACCATAACATTTCAGGAAAAAAAAAAAAAGAAAAAAGAAATCTATGAATACAAATCCTCTATTTCCATAAAAATCCACAAAGCAATAATGTTCTGCTACAAATAAAATTTAAAAAAAAAAAGTTTATTCTCTGCTTCCTCGAACTAATCTTGAGATTTTATACAAATAACTGAGACTAGAAAAGTTCATCTGCAAATGGGAAGAATACTCAGTAACCAGGTGTAGTCATGCCAAAAGAGAGAGGCTGTTTAAAGAATTCTGCAAATCAGAAAGCCAGAACAAAACATATATCATATAATGTAAGTGAAAAGGACAAAATAAAAATTGAATGAACACACTTTTAAATGGGAAATATTAATTACTAAAACCTGTATATGAATTACTAGAAGCTTTGAAAACCAGGAACTAGTACCATCAGGAAGAGCTTGTTACTCTGGTTGTTTTGCTGAAAGCATTTATATACATCTTGACAAAGAAGAACTAGAAGAATTCACCAAAAATAAAAAATACAGCACACAGAAGTGATAGAAATCTGCATAGCCGCCTGCAAGAAAATGTACTTCACTAAATTCTCAAATTAACAATGATTCCTAGGCTTGGAGAAGGAGAAGATCCCTGGCTTTTAAATCTTCAGAGCCTGTGCCACAAAGAACAGAATAATACTCAATAATGCACGTCCTTTCACCTTAGTGTGCACATTAGAAAGAAGGGTTTATCCTCTCACATTTTCTGTGCACCTCCTTTGGATGATGGCAACTCTGATACCACAGCCCAAACGGAATAAAAGACAGACTGCTGCAACTGGGGGATCTGATTTGTAAATCTAAAAAGGGAATGAAATTAATTCTTGCACCAGCAGCAGCTTCAATACACAATGGTGGTAAGGGTTAAAAAACAAGCAGCAGTCAGGGTTGCTGGTAAATGCTCAGACACACTGGTGAAAATTCAAGGGACTTGGACTCCAGAAGCCAGGAAAAAAGAAAAAGACAAAATCATAAGGCTCAGTGATTGGTGAGCTCCCAAAATGACAGCACAGGTCACAAAGTACTGAAATAACAAACTTAAAAGTCTACAGGCAGTGTGCCTTTTGCATGGGTGACAGAAGTTACTAAGATGTAGTGGAGGGTCAAGAGAAATGAGGAGACAGCATAAAGGGAGATTTACAGCATAAATCGGAGCGATTTAAAAAGCGAAGGAGTGATTACTGATTGTATCTGAGACTTCAACGCTGCTCCTCTGCAGCCTGCTTTGCAGAGGTGGCCCAGATTAGCTGCACGCCTGTCTATTTTTACATACATTTAAATTAAATAAATAAATAGATTGTCAAATGAGATTAGTTTAAAATATTTTCCCAGAAGATGTACAGGCTTTGAAAAGGAACACAGAAAAGCTTTTAAGTATGCAGATTTGTTCACTGATTTCTTTGTGGGGTTTTATTTTTGCTAATAAAAAATGTTCTGTATCAAAACGTACTAATTCAAAACACACATACCATAACACAACCTTATTTTTAAGGTGAGCAGATTTTGCTGCAAGAAATCAACAATCCTGAATATAAAATCACAGACATAGGAACATATAATATCTATTTCTTTATCTGCAGTTGTCAATTGCCAGAAACTTCAAAAGCCAAGACAGACTGTGACAATTAATATAAAAGCCATTGGGTTAAGTAAAACACACTAGAAGTTTTAACCACATTAAGGTTGTTTCATTTCTTACAAAGAAAGCAAATTCTAAGCAGCCACAAGTGATGCAGCATTCGCTTTGTAACTGAACCACACAGCGAACCTCACACAATTGCAATATGTTCTAAGGCAAGGAAAAGAAAGCACCGTGCTCTGCCACATCCTGAAAATCGGGAAAATAAATCCCAGCCTCACGTTAATGACCTGGTTTGTTTAAACTCTGCCTGGAAAATGCAAGCACATGTACTGCACCCCAGCCACGCTCCCCTGCAGCACACACACCTCACATAGCACAAAACATGCTGCAACTACAGGCTAAAATCCACACTCCCAAAGTCCATTTATTAACAAAAGATTGACATGGAGAGAGACACTACCTACCCATAAATACATCATCATCTTGAAAGAAATCAAGGGCTCTGTCAGCAAACAGAAGTCTCCTTACTTCACCAAGTATGTCTGGAAGGAAAACTGAAAACAGTGGGTAGAAAATCTTGCCTTTTTTCTGTCAAGTCCTCACAGTTCTCTTCTTACACAAGGTATTTTTTTTAGTTTGTTTATGAGAAGAGCATTCGTTCAGTGGCTCTTTCTGCGTGTGAAGCGACTTGCTTCAGGCTGTCTTTTTTCTTCCCTTTTTCTCCCTAACTCAGTCTGTCCTTTCTTTACTGTCAAGCTTGCTTAGGTAACAGTTCTTGGTGTATCTATTTAATGAGCAGGTCCGTGCACTAAAGGCAGCCAACTACACTGGAGAGAGAGAGAGAGGGGGGAGGAAGAAAAAAAAAAAGTAATAATAAATAAATAAATGGGAATATACCACTTCCTGATTATTATTAGTATGGGATCTACAGACGCCCCCTCTGTAGGAATTTATAGGAGGATTTCTAAGACGTCTTGAGGGAGGGGGGAATCCTCAGAGTGACTCCGGCAGCTCTCGAGCCATTACCTCTCCCTGCTGAAGGACCCAGTTCACAAATCCCACATTTGAGAAATTTTTAAACTCAAAGCAAAGCTCCTACAGAAAAGAAAGGAACATGTACTGCACCCTGCCTCTCCTTTATCTCTTTAAATGTACTTCAGATAAAAGCTGCATCCAGTCAGGTCAAGGCCTTTCCCAATCTTATTACGCTCACACAGGAGTGTTCAACACACTTTTCTACAGCCATCTACTGTCTCCACAGTGTCATTGCTGCTGCTCCTGCTGCCAGCACGAGAAACAGGCAATATAAACAGTAAATCAGACCATTGCAGAAGTGTTTGGGATGATTTGGTTTATTTTTGATAGGTTTTTTTTTTCCCTTACTATAGTACATATTTGGGAATCAAAGTTATGATTGTGATTCACATATTTAATAAAGGTTAATAAAGAGGAATGCATCTTTTACTCTTTAAAAAAAAAAAAGCTGAATATAATGTATGCAAATGAGCGAGCATACAAGAGTCTCGAGTTATTCTGATTGACAATTGACTTTTATCCATCGCTACAAGAAAATACTTTAAAATCATTTAACCCATGGCATTAAAACACACAATATACTTAGTAAATTGAGCAACATCATCCTCACATGAGAAACAATTTTAAAATGTTAAGGAGACAAATCTTAGTCACTTTTAAGGCTGCATTACTGGATTTGAAAATGATGCCTGACCTTGTGAACCAGCGCATGCCACACCCTGACTATGACACATTTTAATGGTGCTGATGTGGAGAGCTATACACACAGTCTGTCTACCAAGTGCATCAACTTTATATCACAAATCAATAATAACTAAAGAGATAAGGTATAAAAATGGCCATGAAAATGAGATTAAACAGCAATGTTACCTTATTTTTATGTTTGAATATTTGTTATCTTTGGTCACAGACTTCTCACTTCTTAAAAAAACCCAAAAAATCAACCAACCAACCAACCAAACAACAAAAAAAAACCAACCCCACATTCGTTTAACCCAAAGACCTCAATCCATTTACATATTCAGCCTGACCATACAAGGTAAAATGCCACCTAAATAATTAAAATACATTAACTAAATTACATAATCACTCACTGCACCAGGGCAGGTGGCAAATGGAGAGGCACCTGCTGAAACAGAGGTTACATAAAGAAGAGACACAAGAGCAGAGCAAGACTGGAGGGACCAAACTAAAACCCAGAGCACTTAAACCAATGGGAACCTGCCACCAGGGTGAAGTCCAAGCAGAAATAACTACTGTACCACTGACAGTTCAGAGCTGATCTAACACAGAAATGAAGTCACTGGTTCTCGTGGCACTTGACACAAAGATTTCAACAGAGAAGTTTTTACGGATAAACAAATACAAATACACACACAGAGCTATTTATATTTCATCTGCAAAATACTACGGCCAGGTAAAATGTTGTTGCCTCTTTTAGTGGAAGCAAAAGGCAAAGATTTAACACAGCAATTCCTAAAGCGATAAGTTTTACTGTAATGCGCAACGACAATAACATTTATATAAGTTTAGTGCAGTTTCATAAAATAAATCCACTTCCTCCACCTGGGCAGACGGCAAGAGGAAAAGAAAACCCACTTTTTTTTTCAGGTTAGAGTTGTTTAAATGAGCTGTCAGAGTGGCCACCAATGCTCTACACTCTGCCAGGCCCAAGCCAGTCACCTTTAAGCTGTACACCCTCACCCGCTTTAGTCTCCTGCACAGTGCACCGTGTTCTGTCCTCAGTTACACTGTAATAAACCTGAAATATCATGTTAGAATGAATTACATTATACTGGTTAGGCTGAAAATACATTTTCTGATAATGTATCTGAACATCTGCCAGCCAGCAGTTCATTCTATCTGTGCACCTCAACTGAACACAGGAGGCTTTAGAATTTTCAAAGACTAGTTAAAGATTTTATTAATGTGATAAAAGACTGTGCACAGCTATTGCCTATAAATCACTTCTGTATCAAAATTTCCCTGTTTTGGAGCATAGGCAGCATAGGAAACTTCAGGGAATGGTGTTCCAAGGCTTTTGACTGCTCCCTGTATTCATTATTAAACTGGTTACTCAGTCAATCCTTCATATCTCATTCCTCCAAACAAGAGGAACAGTTTCTAATGCTGCTGTACAACGCCATTCATTTGAAGTGTTTTATTTTCCATGCAGATATCATTCAATACTTTGCTAGATCATCTGTAGTTCCTGTGCAGGTAGAAAAACATGGACAAAAAGATGCCTGGGAACAGGCCTATTACTCTTGTTTTTGCATTTATGGCTGAAGTTTAAATTGAACCCTGTTTGTCAAGGTCACTTCTTACATGTTCTGGATTTGCAAAAAATGCCGAAAAAGTAAATAGAAGGTACTGACCACAGTCATTTTAACAAAGGCTGGTCCAAGAGAGCTGACATGGGGTTCAGGTCAAAGGCTATTGAAATCAATGAGAACCTGGTTGTTCTTTTAAAAAACAGGAAGTCAGAAACTCTGTTACTAATCTGGTCCTTTGCTGTTTGCTGCTGTAATGGCCCAGTTCCTCTAATGCTCCCAAAGATGTTCCACAGGGCCTCTCAGGGGTACTTTCAGCTTCAGAACCAGCATTTCTGTGTGAGCTCGTAGCACGGCCTGAACTTTTATAATCAATCAGAATATAATTTAATTTTTCTACAGAATCACGAGGGATTGGTGAGATATTAAGGGTAGATAAAAATAGTTGGTAAGAGCAATAAAGAAACAATAAATTGTGTACTGAAAATTAATCAAGATTAGTTACATATGTGATCAGCACATTCTTACTGGCACCTAAACAGTTCCCATTTCTAAAAAATCAAGCACTAGATTCTAGGAGTTCCATTACCTTATTAAAGGATCATAATTCATAGACATATTTTGGCATATTTATTAATGACACAGAAGATTGGAAATAGCACTGATATTGCTGCTTACTGCATTGGAAGATAAGAAAATGCAGACTAAGTTCCTCCTTTTGCAGGGGATGTAAGGCTCCAGGAACTGCAGGGATACTAAAACAAGCTCAGTGCTAGATGGCATAATCTCTGTTTTTCTAGGTGATTTTCTATATGATCATATAGAACAGTATCAAAATCATGGATTTGACTAATGGACTGCAAAGACAAAACTTATTAACTTTAATGAGTCTGTGTTTTCAACTAACATCTCTGTTCTTCCAAATTTAAACCAGAGGGATTTAATAATCCTTAAAAACCAAAAAGCCTAATAAAGGAGGGAGGGAAAGTGATGGTAATGATTGCACTGCCCTTACTGGTAATGAACTGGTTTCTTTCACTTCAGCTTCCCCAAGAGGAGATACAAATGATGCACATGGTACATAAATGATGCAACAAGGCTAAAATGTCACATAATTTAGGCAGAGCACACACACACAAAAAAAAAAAAAAAAAAAAAATTGAAGCACTTAAAAGGCTAGAAATATTTGTGTTTGTGCCTAATTTCCACACCTTAACAGCCTCACCTATCACGTCTGTGTATGAAATGGAGAGCTGCAGACTCTTAGGAGGTATGGAAACAAAACAAGCCCTTAATCTGTTCTCCTGTCACTGCAGTTTTAAGGGGATGGGTTTTGCTGTATTTTTTCTTTCTGGCTTTTGCTTTTCAGATTTCAGTGCAAATGCAGAAGAGCAACTGAAGTGCAACTTTATATACAGCTGAGTTAGTTTATAAACTCCGTGTTTTTCCCCCACAGCCTTTGGGGTGGGTGGGTTTTGTTATTGTTGTTGGTTTTTTTGTTTGTTTGGGGTTTTTTGTTGGTTTTTTGTTGTTGTTGTTGTTTTGGGATTGTTTGTTTTCCTCATTTTCAATTAATTTCTATTACTTTATCCCTTCTATCGCTTTTGATGCAAGAAAATGGTTTCTGTGCTCATTTGCCGTACAAAAAGGTCAGAATATTGTCCCAGGAAAGCCTGAGGAGCAACCAGGCAGCAACGTGGTCATTAAAGCTCAGCACAATTTCAAATCTCCAGTCAGGGTTGCTGGCTGTGATGCACCGTGCTCAGTGCAAGGGGGACAAGCAGGAGCAAGGCAGATGGGAGCTTCCTCAGCACCCAGATTCCACAGCACAGGCATGGGATGCACACAGCTGATCATATCCCACAGAACCAGCAATTTCCAACTTTGCTTTCTCTTTTCTTAGCACTGCAAGGTGATGGGAGCAAAGCCATGAGGGGTCTGTACAAACACTTCATTTGTGATGCGTCTGGAACAAAGTCCCTGGCTTATTACTCCCTGCACTCAAATATTCTATCCTGACAAAACTCAGGGTAACAAAGTGATTATAATTAAGCCAAATGATTAGTGATCGCCGCTCAGTTGGTAACAGCTCAATCAATCCCAAGCACAATTTCAGAGGCAGGTGCTGCATTGCTGCTGCTTCTTCACTCTCTTTGGTGAGAAGAGACTCAGGCAAAGTTCTGCCAAAGAAAACCCTGGCAGCCACAGGGAAACCTTGCATCATCTCTCCTGGCTTTAGGATATCAGGTGGACTCCAGTCTGATCACAGAGGGTATTACTGTGGGTTGATGATGGATTGGGCTTGACTTAAATAAGGTCTGTGAAAGAAAATCTTAACACAAGGACAGTGGGATCAGAATTTACCCACTGCAAGAAAAGAGTCTTAACTACATTTCCTGAAATGTTAGTACAGCTCTCCAATTTTCTTCTGGGCAATGCCCAGGTGTGTGTGCAAATCCTCCCCCTGATTTTAGATACTCTGCTTATACAGATCACAAAAAGAAACAAATCTGTTTCAGCATGTAATCATTCACACTTGAACAAAGCAAGCTGGAGATCAAATATTGAGTACTGGTAACAAGTGGCTCTCAATTCATCTGTTCCTTGAGAACTTAGATTGGGTGAATAAAATTGAATTAATTAAGTACCTCAGGACACTGGAGCAGAGAAAAGAAACTACTGTCATCAGTAAAATTACCTCCAGGCAAATGTTTGCTTAGCTTTAGTCAACATCTTCTTTTCACTGCCCATAAAATCTTTGCTTCAAAAGAACACAAAGTCAGCTCACAATCTTATAATGCATTTTTAAAACATGGCAGAGGGTGTTTCCATCCTCACAGTAGGACACATAATTATATTCTCCTTAGAACAGGCTAATCTGAAACCAACTATTGCTAACTATCATCTAGTTATTGAAACACAGAAAAAAAATCTCTTTTCAAGATGCTGCACTCAAATTTTCCTTGGGCTCCCCAGTAGTGGAGCCAGCTAATGTTGTTCCTCAGGTAAGATCAGCCCCATGCTGCTGCTGGCAGAACCATCAATCAGCTCACATCAGCTGATGCAGGACCTGATGGGCTGGGAGGGAGATGGCACTCAGATAAATAAACAAAACTTGCCACACCTGCACAATAAATCAATATGAAGTTGTCTCTAGGACTTCTTTAAGTAATTGCAACTACTGTAAGGTAAGATTTTGTTTTAAAAAGGGAACTAAGGTTAACATTTGGTAATCATCACTAATATGATAAAAGGTTCCTATTACCAATGACTTAGGGACTTCTTCCCTGTAATTTTCAGTTTATGAGTATATAAATTGCTTTGTTATTTAGTGCAGGCTCCTTAAATCCTGAAGTCTTTATGCACTGGATGATAACAAATGGATCAGTTTTACCACTTATAATAGTTCAGTAAATCATGGAACAGCCTACCTTTCAGCAAAGCCATCATACAGAACTTATCACAGCAAACCTATCAGCTGCTATTTCTGACTATATATCTGACAAAACTAATTCATGCTCTGTCTCCTCGTCTCACTTGTTTTTTAACAAGGTGAGAACAGCCTCATAACTGAGGGTGGCTTATATCAGTGTTTTGATTTGGTGAGGGACAGGTACACCCACAGTGTGTGCTGAGCACACTTCTGCTCCCAGAGCACCCCTGCTCATGGCAGCAGCACAGCACAGCAGCCCTGCGATAAAAGAGAGGTGAAAAATCTGCTCCTCTGCCACCTGAAATCCCGGGAACAGCACCAGAACCAAAGAGGCTGGCCAGCAGTTCCAGGGCTCCAGCCGTGTCCTGGTGGAGCTCCTTCCCATCTTCCAGCAGGACAAGGGACAAAGGAGGAGACACAGGGGCAGGGGTTTAGGGAAGCACGCCTGTGATCGAGGCGTGTGCTTGGAACAGAAAACTACAAAAGGAATCCTGGCTATTCAGAGAGAAAACGGGAAAGGAGTTACCCAAGAGCATTAGGATAGCTGCAAAACCAGACAAAAAGCTGATACTACAGGTGCTAATCACACCCAGTGTATTGGCAGTGCACAAGAACAAGAACACAAGTTAACTGAGCTAACTCCACTAACAAAACAGCTGAGTTTGCCACTTTTGAGACAATTGGTGTCTCACGATTGCTGTTTCATTAATGTTGGGGGTTTTTAAGCCGCCTCACAATTGCAGGGTGTAAAACCTACACAACCGCTGGGGTACTTCTTGCACAAGTAGTGTTTAACAATCTGGGAACTCACGCTTTACACACTGAATTCCCCAGTCAGGTGCACAAAGTGATGAGCTGGCAGTGGCATCAGCCTGGAAGTAACAACTGTCTTCAGAATCTTCTACTCCTCATTCTCAAGGAAATCAGAGACTGTTTGAGGAGCTCTAATAGCACTATCGCATAGAGAAAAGGAAGCCGTGCTGCTGCTCTTTAATAAATCAATGCCTCTCTGGCCGCCTTCCAGACCACAAAAACACTTTGGGCATCTTTGCCTGCCTTTTATTTTGTGACTTGTAGGATCCTCTTCATCATCTTGATGTCTGCAGATTTTCTCCATTGTCCCTTTTCTCTTTCTTTTGGCTTCTACCACGAGACTGACAGAACATTCACCTTTAATAGGTCTCAGATTATGTTTTTTCCAGAAACCCTTGACATTTTCTGAAACCTGACATTTGTGTATTCAAGAGAAACAATGAGACAATAATTAAGGCTGCATCAGTGCTTTCCTAAACTGTGCAACATGTTGCATGCACATCCATGGCCAAATGGTCCTGATTTTCAGAAGTGGCCTCAAGTTATTTTGACGTTACTTCAAAAATACTGAGAAATTTCTATCCATCAGTGCAAACCCTGAGAGGGAACCCAGGGCATGCCAGGAGACAAAAGGAGATGAAGAGTGCTTTCTGGGAGTCTGGCAGACAGAGTGTCTTCCTGGCATCTTGGAGCAGGACAGAATGCAGCCTTCCATGATCTGTTCTTGTTCACACTGGAAGCTTAAAAGCACGAAGACACGTTTCTAGGATTTCTTTAAAGAGGACATGGTTGGTTTTGAAGAGCAGGTGTTTCTAGAAGAAAGCTAAATGTAACACAACTGCAAATGAGTTCTTGTTGAGCAGCTGACCTTCCTCACTGCAGGTAAATGCACACAGCACTGCTCTGAGGAACACTCGGGGACAGAAGATGGTGCTAGCACTTGATAACCAGGTTCACCATACCACTCCCAACGACCCCACAGGAGGAATAATTTTTTTCCTGGTCTTAAAAAAGTTTTGGGAGTACACAGCTTGTGGAGAAAGGTCAGATTCAGAATAGTTTTGCCTGCATGTTTCAAGCATTACAAATCATGTCAGTGCTCTGCTTCTAGACCCACCTGCACAGCCACCACCAGGCCAGTAAATCAGGCAATAATCAAACCTGCCTGCATTCAGATTCCCCCACTGCCTTGCAACATGATCAGAAATTCCTTCAGCAAACCTAAGCTGGATTCCCTACTCATTCTCACAATTAAAAAGTTCACTTTTCTTCATTCTTTTGAAATCAAACTACTCCCTGCATTGTCTCCCCTTCAATAAGCTGCCTGTCCTTTCTGTTATTAAATTGATTGTACATTAGAGATGCTGTGTTTACCTCAGACACTCTCCATTATGAGGGATCCAGCCTGTACACTAAATATTTAATTGGTGTTCTGAGATGCTCTGAATCTATGTATTTTCTGTTTTCCTAGGGGGTTTATGGTTCACATCAATTGCATACTTCTTTCCCAGCAACAAAATGCAAAGTTAACTATTTCCAACAGCAAATGCACAAGCACTGAAAACAAAACAAAACAAAACAAATTACAGCCTGTTCTGGAGACAGTGACTTTTGGGAAATATAACCTGTTTCTCAAACCAAAGTGTAGATTCGTCTGCTAGTACAGGCTGATAATACTTTGTGTGTGTGTGTGTGAAAAATTGAGATTCTCTCCCCCCCCCCGCAGGGAAATTCTCCAGTAGCACCACAAGGAATGCTTGTTCCTCCCTTTACTGTTCCATCTGTTCATCAGAGACAAATCACCAACACAATGGCAGCACTCCAATGCAGCCCAGGGTTACTGCTCAGCTCTGAAGCACATCCCACCACAGAAGGTTGGTGGCACTTGGACTGAGCCTGAAAGAGCCCCAGCAAGGGCCAGAGCAAACACCACCCACCTGAGGGGCAGGAGCAGCTTCTGTGAGCACAGGCTGGGCTCCAGCTTGGGTGTGCCTTCTCTCTGGGACTGCAGCAGCCTCAGCTGGGCTCCGTGCACGGAGAAAATTGCAAAATGCTGATCAAAGGCGTCACAGCACTCACTGCTTATCACTGAGCAGGACCTTGCTAAGCCATGGCGTCTTTGAAAACTGAGCTTTGCATGCAAACAATATTAAAGCATTTCAAAACATACTTTTTTTTTTTTTTAAACATGAAATTTCCTGTGTCAATACAAGGAACGAGCACAGCCATTCAGAATTGGGTATCCTGCTTCTGCACAGTCCCTGTCTCCCAAGAACGCGTTACATTCAGAGCAAAGGGCTTGTTTTCCGTCCAGACCTGCGCTTCAAACGAGGGAATTCTCCATCAGCACGGCTCGTAATGCAATTCTTTACAGCAGGGAGACTGTGGGCTGCAGGATCAGGTTGCATAAAGCCCATCTGGCCTCTCAGAGGTGATATTTGGTGTTGCTCTCCTCTGAGCACTGAACTTGGATGCTCTCTGCACACTGAGTCTCCACGTTTGCTCAGTGCTCTGAATTAAAACTCTGAATTAAACTCTTCTGCGCTGTGGAAATCCAAAAACTGAAGGCAGGGAGGGCTGACACCAAATTTAACATTCACTGAAGTTCCCTTGGCCTGAGATGCAGCCTTTATGACTATTTCTAGGTTCCAAATCCCAACCCAATTCGAAGATTTTTACATTCTTCTCTCCACCTGGCCAGGACACTGCTGGTTCCTCCAGCAGGAGCTGAAGCAGGGAGGATGCTGAGTGCTCCACAGAATGCATCTGAAGTGCATCTATATCATGCTTCATTGCCAGCAGCACAGCAAAACAAACAGTGCAAGCATTTGGGTGGGGTTTAGTTCAGGAAAAAACACACAGCAACATCAATCTGCTTTTGTTATTTAATGTAATAACATCAAAAATCTTGGTTTTACCTAGATTTCCTCTGTATTATATCGCCACACTAATGGAGTAAGATTACAATGCACACTTACTGAAATTTCTCTTTTTAATAACTTTGGTGTTTGCCAACACTTTCAAAATAAAGCTTGGATGATTCTCAATAAGACATGGAAATATATTTTCATTAATCAATTGCGAAAATGATTTTTTTCCCTTTCCCTTTCAACCTTTTTATAAAAAAGAGCAAATGTTTTTCACATCACTATATATTTGGCATCATATAAGCAACGGAGTTCTCTAAAAATTGTAAAAGCCTGAGATTTAAAGGTAAACCTAATACCATTATGCAGTATTTTGAAGTCTCTAATACATTTTCAAATAAATTAGTAAAAAGACACCAAACCAAATCAAACCCTCCTCCCCAAAAAAAAAAAAAAAAACTTTAAAAAAAAGGCTCTGAATTACAATCTTAACATACTGAACAGAATATTGGAGACTAATTTTTTTAGCCATTACATCTGATTTTCAGACCAGAAAGAACTGCATGCCAATGCTGCCACACACCATGATTGCTCTGTTCTGATATCACCATGTGAAAAAAAAACCAAAACAAAACTTGGATAAAAATGAATCAAGAAAATTTTGTTATATTTTTAACACTGATGATTATTCAAAATATTTTACTGTCTCTCTGTGTAAAAGAGATACTCTGGATAAAAGATCATCACAACTGAAAGAAACCCCCACAATACCATAGTGGACTCCACATTTTCAGCTGAGCAGATGATTGGGAAGGTGCCCAGCACCCAAGACCTGCACATGTTGAGTGCTTAGGAAAAATTAGCTTAAAAACTATTAAGTGAATTTATGGGTGTTTTTTTCTAAATTTACAGCTATTTGTTTGGGGTTCAAAAAACAAACAAACAAACAAACAAAAAAAACCCAAACAAACCAAAAACCTTCTGTTTAAAGGACAATGGGAATAGTAAATAATTACAGTAACAGACCTTTAATGTATTTTGGACTATTATCATCCAGGCAAACACTAAAAATAATAAAATCCTAATTTCAAATTAAATTATAACTACAATTAGATTTTAAATATCTTCCTAAGTGGAAACAGGAGTGTGAATGAGGTATGAGAGATCCTGGAGTTTGGAACCTAATAATTAAGCCAAAACCCCCCAAAAACCCACCAAAAACGAAACCACCTTTTCAAAGAACATGCTGCCAGGCTTTTCCATGGGCACTGTGGCAGTACCATGTGAAAATTCCTGGGAGATTTCATTTAAAAAAAAAAAAAAAAAAAAAGA
>VWZN01010096.1:0-15244 GCA_013396955.1 Regulus satrapa | reverse complement strand
ACCAAAAAAAAAACCAAAAAATATCATTGTTTAAACACGGATGCCATCTGCCTGTCTGGCCCTCTATTTGCCAGATCAAGTTTATTAAAATACATCTGGGAAAGACTCATTTGAACACAAGCAGCTCTCTGAGCCAATTTTGCTCTCTCATTTGGTCTTTTTTGCTATCTGTGCCAGTTTAAGAGAAACATCCTGGCAGTACTGAGCACTTAAGGGAAAACATAAATAATGCATTTACAATATGTAAACCTGTACAGATAAATGAGAAAAACTGAAAGCCATAACATATTTAATTAATGATCAAGAGAGCCTAGAAGCAAACCTTGTGCACATCCTGCAATTTTAAAGACATTGCTTCTCAATCCTAAATTTACTTTGTTACAGCTCTGGATTGAACCTTATACAATTAAGTATTTATTTATTTTAGTTTAAGACTGGTCAGGATGTTGAGTGCCATTGTGTCAAGCTCTCACCAAGGATGAGTTTAGTGGAAGAATGCCTAAAGATTCATTCTCTTTAGAGGATTTTAGAAAGGAAAATTTTTGAAAGAACTACAGGCTTCTTTATAGGACAGGAGCCTTAGAAGACAATTGTGCTGTCAGGCTCCGTCATTTTAAACCAAAAAAGACCCTTTGGAAATACTGTGCAACTTGCTGGTGTCATTCCCCAGTGAGTTCAGGACTAGAATGGGGAAGTGAGTTTTCTTTTCTTTCAGTAACACTAACAGGTTGGAGAGTGAATATCAGTTAAATACATTTATCAGTTATCCACTCTTCATTAGCACACAAAGCCCTGTTTCTGAGGAAACTGGAAAGCAAACAGAAAATGGGACCCATCTCTGCATTAGAGAGAGCAGCAGCATTACTGCAGGTGTTAAGGAATACCAACAGGCCACCTGGGAAGGCTTTTTGCTGTCAAGTTTGTTAAGTGTCAGTTTAGAAAAAGGGCTTGGTGACTGGGAAAAGGGAACAACAGGAGGGCAATAAGGTTATTTACAGAAAGCGTGTGTTTAAATGTAAAGGAATGTTTCTGTTGCAGTACAACATTCCCTAGTACTGGTAATACATTTTCAAATTCAAAATGTTTTCAGGATCAAGGTAATCTGAAATGGAGCACAGTCTCAGTGGCTGAAAAATAATTGTGACCATCTAATGTCTTTTACCTTCTAGATATTTTACCATACCTATACCTACATGGTAAATGAATATTTCTGATATTGCTGCCT
Organism: Regulus satrapa; assembly: GCA_013396955.1. NCBI lineage: Eukaryota > Metazoa > Chordata > Aves > Passeriformes > Regulidae > Regulus > Regulus satrapa. The sequence continues at coordinate 14,019 of VWZN01010096.1, read as the reverse complement.
TTCTTTTTACAACTCAAAAAGGATAGTGCAAATATGATTAGTAGATTATCAACAATATTTTGTACGTGTTTTTATTAAAAAAAAAGTTTTAAAAAATTAAAACCCAATATTTTTATTGTTATAATCAGTACCTACACACAAACTGTGGAGCTTGAGAGCCAGGTGAGAAAGGCTGGGCTCTGAGGAGAGTCACAGTGCCTTTCCCAGAACCTACCTCCCAACTGGTAAATGCTCATCATCTGATGGAGAAATTACCCTTCTCCACAATCATACATAGATTAAACAGCTGAAATCAAACCATGGATTATCCTCTCACAGCTGTAGCTGTTGTGTTTCACCAGACACTGAGACAGTCCATACAATTTCATACTGTCTGCAAAATCCATCTGTCAGTGCCTTCTCTCATTAGACACTCATCTGACTGGAAAAATCTTCTGTCAAAAATTAAATGCTTGGGTTTTCTTCTTGCCACGTTACACAAAAAGGCTGTGTCACACACGGACACACACCATGCACTGCTGTATTGCATTTGGAAACAATCACTTCCCTGCATATTTTTATTACTTATTAGTGTTCATTATCTCATTGCCCCACAGAATTCAGAAGAAATAATACTCCAAGTTATTTAATATGTGGAAAGAGTGTGGGTTTGTACATAAATGTATAAATAATATTGTGTATTAATCTAAAACTGCCTCTCAGTACTACATGTGAAACCCCAGAACACAAGTGAAGAAACAGCATCCATCCCAAGAGCTCACAATGCCATGAAGTAGAGCCCAAGGTGCTCAAACACAGAGGCCTCATTAAAAATACCAGTAATTGCATAAATATACACGATGAAATTCACTGGAAATGGGGATTTCACAGCCTTTGGCAGGCACTTACAGCAACATCTAGAAGCCTTTAAACACAGCATCAGTATTTTTTCCTCAAGGAGTAATTGGGATCATCCTTTTCCACTACAAGATCCTAAATTTTCACGGACATATCTCCTGAAAGCCTCCAGATGTTGAGGACAGTCTAAGGAGGTGAAAATGTGCTGGCAACCTGCAGACTTTGTGTTCCATTGTGTTTCTAACACAAAGGGGTACAGAATGTATATATCTATGCATATGCAAATTCTTTCCAGAACAGAGAGCTCCGGGTTTCTCTTGGCTAGGTATGTGTGTTTGCATGCACAGAATTTTAATTTCCTGGGGTTTTATTACCACCATCAGTTATTGTGCTCCAGCAGAGGCTGAAGGGACTGATTTATTCTCTAGTGCCCTTGGCTGGGTATTGTATATCGACTGGTGCTGCTGTCATAAATATATTTGGGTGAAGAAGTGTCTCCAATTCCGTGGGTAATACTAAGCAGAGTTAAGGTTTCAAGTGTCACATACAAGTGGGTTTATTTCTACTGGAAGAAACAGGCAATTATTATGGCCCATTGAGCTCAGATTAAGCATTTCCATCAAAAAAAGAAAAAGAGCCTAGTGCTACAATCCTTGTAAAGCTGTAAATGCAAATGGAGACCATCTCATCATCCATAAAAAAATAATCTATAGCTTTATAGGCTTTTCTCGCTCTCCTTTTCTTTTTGCCCTAAAATCAGGAACATATTCCAAACAGGATCATTTTATTGAGACAAAAAAAAGTAGAAAATCTCCAAAAATAAAAAAGAAACACTTTTAAAGGTTTTTATATTAAAACAGTTTGTAGGCAATTATTTCCTTTTGCAAAATAGCTTCTTTAACCAACTGAGAAGCCTTAAAGTCCAATTTTTACCTTTTCTTAGCTGCAGGGTAAGATATGTTTCTTCCTCAAGGTTCTCTATGTTGCTTGAGCATCTCAGTTACCTGGAACATACAGGGGGTTGGGGTTTTTCTTTGGGTAATTTTTTTTTCCTGCTTTAATTTTTGGTTTTTTTCTTTTCTGACAGCCTTAGCTGTATGCCCAAAGCCTGTTGCAGATCAGAGACAGAAAATGTGACCAATTTTGTGTCTGGCTCCCCCAGAATATTCAAGGAACCTTGAGGTGCTGCAGCACAGCCTGGAAGTTCTTCCTTTTCCAGCATCCCTGTGAGTAAAACCCCTGCAGGATGGCATAAGAGCAGTGCAGCTTTCCCTGTGCTCAGATCCTGCGACATGAGCTCCCTGTCCTCCAAACAGAATTTGGGAGCTGTGGCTCTCTGCCACGACCTGGTGGAAAGCATGGTGCAGACCAGGACAGGGCTGGGTTCATTTGGATGCACACTCTGTGGATGACCAACCCTTGGACATTAAGGCTCTGGAAAATAACCCAAACAGGACTTTAACAGAAATTAGGAAAATAGTCCTGGCGAAAATATCTTCTACAAGTCCCACTCCCACCAAGTCCACTTTGTGTGGGAAAGCCTCTGGATGCACACTCTGCATGGAGCAATCCCGTGAGAAACTAATCTATGGTTAGTACTCAAATAGAAACTCCTTTTATACATAAACACACATGGCGTTTAGATGAATGCACATGCACAGAGAATATTATACAGAATAATCTGAAGGCAAAAGCAACACACTCCAAAGAATACATGGACACTATGAAAGACAATTTAAAAATATTGTGATGTTCAAACAGCAAGCAGTACAGAATTAAAATCTGTTATCTTACAATATAAGCAGGCCCAAACCAAGCTGGCACATTACAGGTATTTCCCTATTCACTGCAGCACAAATAATTCTTGTTTCACAAGTAGATCATTATTACAAGATTTTACTCTTGTAAAACCTTGCACCTTTGGGGAAAAGGGCTTTAAGTTTCTTTCCTTAAAGACTCTATGAAGAAGAAAAAAAAACAAAACCAAAACGCAAATAACGGTATGAATACCAATTAAGTGATAAACTCTGAAGCTAGTGTAAATATTGAATGAAGAAATTGGAGATACTAATTAGTATCTAAGTATCCAATACTGCTGAATTCTGAGGGTCTGTATTACCCAAGCAAGGCAATAACTCTGAGGTGCTGCAAAATAGGTTTTCTTGAAGTAAAGATCATGGACAGAGATGACAACTAAAAACTACAGGCCAGGAGTGTATGGTAAAATTAAAACAGGGTTTAAGTATAAACTCCACACAGAATTTTTTCCTAGAAAATTACTACTAGCCTATTAAGGTGTCAGCCATTGCAGCTGCAGGTAACGACTCAGAGCCTTCAAGGGCGAGGAAGAGAACAGCAGCCTGACAATGAGGATATCACTGGAGACAGGCATGGATTTCCAGACAATTACCAAAGCCAGTTATGTTACAAATTGTTCCTACAGACACGGCCTGTGTGCTATCAGCAAACATCTGCAAACCTCCTCACTGTGCTTGTGTGCTGATAAAAATAAGCCAAGTTCTTTCGGTCATCCGTGCTTGACAAATTACAAAAAACCCAAAACACAGCTTTTATCTGGCAGATCCACATTATTGGCTGGAGAGGTCATTACAGAAGGAACTGGTCTGAGAAACCAGATATTGCCAGGTCAGCAAGAAGCCAATGAACTGACGGATATCCAGACTTTCATTTGTCGCCTTCCTCAGAGCTGCTCTTTTTCCAATTAAAACATTAATCTTAAGAGTGTCATAAAGTGAAAGGTTGTGAGTGTGTATTTATAGATGTAAAACAGTTTATTTTATATGAAGGGATCCAAAGCATACTAAATGGTCATTCAGCAGTATTAACCTCACAGATCAATCATCAGCAAATTGATCTGCAAAACTTATTTTCTTCATCTGCTGATTCAAAAAAAAAGGGAAAACCTTAGAATGCTTAATATTAACAACTATTTATATTCTAGGATTGTTTTTAAACTGATAGATAATTAATAACATCCTATTATAGTGCAATTTAGTTGGTTAATCAAGCTATTGATTTTTTTTCTCCTTTGTTTTGTTTTTGGTTTAGGTTTTGTTTCTTTATAGACACAGACGTACTTTATCTACATATTCTTGCCAGTAAAATTTGAATGCAAAAAAGAGGTGAAGACCATGAAATGCATTAAAATTACAGTCTGTTCTCATCTATCACTCTACCTAAAACTCGACATTTTGGTGGATAACTTCATTACTTATGGAACACATACATGCTGCTTATCTTGAACTCTTGGGAGCGAATTTCAAGGATGTGAATGCAAGATGAAAGTTGGCCATTAGTATCCACACACATTTTCAATAGGACAATAGGGGTAATTTAAGGCATTAATGACATTTAGATACCTTTCTGTTTTGCACTGGAAATGCAGTGCTAGGTTCTGTGCTTGCACACAAATCAAAACACAAGCCTTGTGCTCTTTGCCACACTTATCAGGGTTTGTTTGCCTTGAATCTTTTGAGAGAAGCAGAGGTTGCCTTTGCTGCACTAATTTATCAAGCTGTGGACTCTGCAGGTAAGATTCTTTCCCTAAAGCACAGCAAAGATGTGTAGGAATTATAGTTCTGTGAAGTTTAGAGAAAGAACGTCACACCCTGTGCGGGTTGCTCAGTAAATACACCCAAAACCAGGAGCATGGGGCTTTTTGGGTTTTTAATCAATTAGTCCCAGAGGGTAAGCCATGTCTGTCCCCCCTGCACTGGGGCTGTTCTTACCCTCCCAGCACGAGCCTGATCTGGCTCTGCACTAGGGCTTGCCCCCTCTCCATCACACTTCTCCTCTGGCCTTTTCTGTGCATGCAAGGAGCTTGAATCAGCAGAAAGAGCAGGCAGAAATTTAATGAGCACTAGGACCAAGGCTGCCATAAGGAGCTTTTTACATAGTTTTTTACAACTCAGATAATGTTCCTCAGTGGAACTGTAGGTTGTACAAGCAGGCTGAATGTTTGGCTCTCAGAGCCACAAACCAATCACTTCAGAAAGCTGTTGATACTCACTTGTATCCCATGTAAAAAATCCTGGTTTGGTTCTGATCTGTACTGTAAATCTTTCTTCCCAGAGGCAGTACTTTGCCCTTGCTTGCAGCAACAGAATTGCAGAGCAGCTCTGCTGAAATGAGTAGCTTAGACTTTATGATTTAAAGAAGAGTAAAAGTCTTCCGGCAGTCATCTGAAGAATAAATTCTGTTCCTTGCATTTACAAAATTGCTCATACATTCACTGTGTCTCAGAGTATTCCAGAGATGTAGCAAGACAGTGTAAATGCTTCTGCTGCTTACACCCCAGGATCATTATGTAACAACTTGTAAGAGTTTTCCAGGTTCATGATACCAGTAAGAAATTAGATGTAATTTTGGACTAGATGACCTTTAAAGATCCCCTACAACCCAGCGTATCCTATGACTCTAATTAAGCAACACAAGCAAAACCAGCACAGGCCATGCAGTGTGAGCAGCCACACCCACGGATGCTGACACTGTCCCACATCAGAACTGCACAGGTATGAGTTACACCTTCTTCACTTATAGCCCCACACAGAGCTGCAGTAACTCTGCATGCCCTTGCCCAACTGCAGAGCTGCCCCTTGAAGGAATTGCTTTCTGAAGAGTCCAAAAACTTTTCCTTCCAGGGGAGATGTACCTGCCATACTTTGGCAGGGTTTACCTGCCCTCCCCATCTGCCCAAGGCTACCAAGTGAAAAAGCCGAAGTTCCTTGGGGTCTGCAGCAGTGGTATCTTTAGAGAAAAGTGTTTTATTCTGCACACAGCCAATAACTGCACAGGGAAGGAAGGGCAGAGTACCTTAATCTCCTTTCCTAAACAGCTTAACTAACTATAGAAGATGCAGTGCCTCGCATTCAATAACGACTCAGTGCTTTGACTTGTTCCAGGAACACATTACAGAGACTGCCAATAAACTTTAATTAGCAATATATTTTTAGTGGTACTGCTATGGCTTGCTGCAATGAAACATTTCTCCCAAGAATTTTTAAAGCTTTCCTAAAAGAAACCTTGACACTTAATAATGAAAGACATTTAGTGATTGTCATATAACAGCACTCATTCGGGCACTGCATTCTTCTCACCCAGAAGTGGTAAGGTTACCTTCAACACCTAAGTGTACTTTAAAGTATTCTTTACTTTTCTGTTAGGAAGATAAGCAATCACTGGCAAAAATCAGGGACAGTTGACAAAGTTAAACACTTTCTTTCACCTTTTAATGAGACCACGGCAATGGCTTTACTATCCTAAAAACAGCAATGGAGAGGGAAACATTTAAAACTTGTGTATGTGTGTGCACAGCCAGGCTCATTTTGCAAACGAAGTGTCACATTCTTCAATGACCTCCAGTATAACAAGCTTGAAATTTTAGCTTCAAAACTATATTGTGTCTATGCCTTTTGAAATAATTGCAATGGCACATTGCATGCCACCCTCGTGCATGAAAGTGCTGCTCCCAGCACCTCTACAAAGCTCTGTGATGAGCTATGACGAGGTGAGGTAAACTGTGACCTGAAACCCTGTCCCTTGAGAAGGCAGAGAGAAATATTTTACTATATAAACATGAAAGATCTAAACATCAGCGCTTTTTGTAACAAATATAGCCTCTTTTCCTCACATAACTATACGTATCTTCACTTTTCTGCCACACCTTGGCCCAGATTGAAAGTCACGAAGGACAAAGAATTCCATCTACAAGTTTTGTCACTTTTACCTACAGCTCTATATGCAACAGAGATGAAGGGGGGAGAGAAGAAGCATCTCTTCTACCTGCAAGTGTGTCTGTGTATTTCCATTACAACCAAAGCATGGCATTAATGACTCCTCCCAACATCCCACAGCAATACACACGATCCACAGAGTAACTGCACGCACCACTCAGAAGGAACATTTCTCCTTCATTTGCATGCAGGAAACACTCACAGTGTGGTGGCCCAGCCTGTGTGTTTAACACAGCTGTAGCCTCAAGCAAGGTGTCATTTACTCTGTTTTTCATTTGTTTAATCTCCAATGTTTGGAACAATTCTGTCCTGCTTCTATTCCTGAATTTCTAAAACTTCCTACACTTAAGCTTGCAATTAGATAAGAGCACAATACTACAAAAAGTATTTTGGCTTGTATATTATTTATTTTTGTGCTCCCAGAAATGCTGGGAACATTTCTGGATAACATACATGAAGCAAGAAAGGCCCTGAGGCAAGTCCAATACCTGCAGGAGTTTGCATGTTACCTGAGAGGGGCTGGGTCAAGCTGCTCAAACTGAAACCCAGCCCCTGCTCAGGCAGCTGTGACCTCAAACAACTCCTCTCACTCAAACAGGAATAAACAAAGCACCAGCAGAAATAATTTGGAGCACCTCAAAGTTCCAGGTGGCCCTTGGAGAGAACTGTGACCAGGAGAATTGCAAAGAGCAGGACCAGTGCTGGGATGCTGTGTGTGATTATCCAGATTAACCACAATCTGGTCCAGTGCACCCAAGATCCAAACAAACTCATTATTTTTCAGCTAGGGAGCCTTCAGGTGTGCCACGTTTTTGAGCCTGGGATTAGTTTATGAGACAAAACGATTTTTATTGCTATGATGCAGAAGACATTCTAGTCTGCTAACTACCTGAAACACCGAGATCAATTTTGAGAGTAAAACATCAATTACCTCACTTACTGAGACAGGATAAGCAGCAATTAAAAGGGTAGGGAATGCTGCTCTGCATGAGGTTACTTGTCTGGTTTTTCAGTATATCACAGCAATTGTTTTGATTTCTAATTGTGTCTGGAGACTGGAATTCAGGCCTTTTACACCTCAGTTTGTATATTCTGAGACAGGGGTGTCTCATTACTCAGATAAAAGAATCCTGATGTTGTCTCAAGCAGGCACACACAATTCCAAATAACAATTAATTTCCATCGTGAAAAGATACTTTTGCTTAAGAATTATGACCTGGGCTCAGCTACACTGTGATACCCATCATAAACAAAGAAGCCTGAGCTATGGCATTTCTGGTATTTAACACCATCCTTACACAAAGAAATAAATCCTGCAGGAACTGGGCACCTCTCGAGAAAACACAGCCTTTGCCTAGCATCTGCTGCATGGCATGAAGGTGTCTGAAGTTTGAAAGTTTAGGAAGGCCACGGGATAGTCCTGGAAGCCTGGAAACAACGAGCAAGAGTCCAGCAGAGGAGGGGAAGAGCTCACACCAAGCAGCATAGACAAACTGGGCACAGCTCATGAGCAGCAAGAGCTCCACACAGCTCCAGAGACAGCAAACTCTTATTTCAGTGGCCAAACAGGCAGCTCAAGAGGTATCCATCCCAATCTAGGCCTGGATATAAACCCCCTGATAGGGACAGCCAGATCCAAGCAAACGGTGAGTTCTGCAGGGATGTTCTCGGTAATGCCCCGAGGGTTTCTCTCAACTCATAGCCCTCTCTTTCACCTGCTGAGCTGTGGCTGGGATGGGTTTTGAGGACCTGAGGCTTCCACGCAACCCAGGCACCTGACTCAGGTTCCCAGAAGCTGCAGCAGCAGATTGCCAATGGAGAGTGGGAGAGCTGGAGACCCCAAGCCACAGAGATTCAGTGGCTCCAAAGCACCCACATGGTAAAGCTCTTTAAATAAAGTTCCATTTTTAAAAGTGGAATTTAAAGAATTACTTTCATTCTAAATAAAGACAGAAATCTTCATTCCGAATAGAGATCAAATCTGTTCTACAACATCAGATTTTCCACATTTTTTCCTTTTTTTTTTTTTCTTCCCCCCCAGTCTGAGCTCTCACTGTACCTCTATCTGGTTGTTGGTGAAGACAAAACCATGTTGTAAGAATGGGAAACCTCCTTCCAGGCTCCACCCTTGGCAAGTGTGCAGCACTGTGACAGGTTACAGATGCAGATGGGCCAGTGCATGCTGCCCATGCTAGGCAGGAGCAATAATTCATTAAAATTACTGTGCAGCATTCTTTACTACATAAAGCCGGACTTAAAATACATCATGGAGATGACTCGTTGTTTGTTTTTTTCCCCGAAATCTTGCATTTGATTCTGAAATCCTGTAATTAATATGTGTACATTTAGCAACCTGGACTAACAACAATGTGACTAACAACCCTGCCAAGAAGGGGAAAAAAACCACCAAGCAACTTTCACCTCTCCAAGTCTGACAGATATCAATCATGAGAATTCTTTTAACCTACATGGAATTAAGAAATACCTTGATCCTATAAAAACAAAAATTTGTCAGCAGATATTAAACAGATTTTTTTCCACTTCCTGCATATTTTATAGTGGTTCTCAGGGCTGCTCAATTCCTGGAGCTGAATCTCCTGAGCCAGCACTATTTGACCATATCTTGGAGTGTGTGTGTATGTGGTTTGCATTCTAAGGCTGGGGCCAACATTGATTTTATTTCCTCTTAGTATTTTATAGTTATTAGACTACAACAAATTTTTCTTAAGTCAAGTATGGATTTAAATATGGAAGCCAAGAAGGAAAGGTACTGCATCTGCACCATGCCATAAATTTAGTATATTTGTGCCTATTTTTTTCTCCTTTTTTTTTCCCCCCCAAGTAATTTTTTACTGTTACAGTTAGAAGAGAGATAACTGTGTGCTTAGTTTATGTACCAACTCCTCTGGGAAGCCAAGGGAGACTTTGAAACACTGGAAACAGCCAAGGACTGCTGGTCTGGCCTCTCCTTGCAGCTCATCAGCTCTCTTCTCTTTGCTTTATAAAGAACAGTGTTACCACCACCTGTCTTTAGGAGAAAAGAGACTGCAAACACACACACACAACCCAAACCCAACCAGACCAATTGCAAAACCAAACCTACCGAGAAAAAAAGAAAAAAGGGAAAGTGTTTTTTCTCAGAGCAAGTCAATAGCATTGGCAAAATGGGGGATGAGGGTGTGGGAAAGGATTGATATGCAAGTCCATAGGGATTATAATAGAAAATGGATTGAGTGAAGCACAAAAACAGCAAGGAAGGAGTTTGTCTGCATTTTAAATAGCTTCACTATCATTACCTAAATATCCATCTCTGTGAGAAATAAGACAAACTTGGCATTTCACAGGGAGACTGGGGAAGGAAGACAAGTCACTTTGGGTTTTATTTGATAGTTCTGAACTAATTATATAAGAAATATGTCTATAATCACTTCTTTTTGAGAAGAAAATAAGTTCAGCAGCTATCAAGGTATTAGGAAAAAAAACACCTTAAAGGTTTCATACATTCTTGTTGTACATGTCATGTTCCAGCTTCAGTAATGTGGAATGCCTGGGGCCCAGAGAATAAGAGAAGAACTATTCTTCATTACCAGGTTATATAAAATCTCTCTCTGATGTCTAGAATTATTTTCTAAAAATGAAAAAGAATACTGCAGTCCATTTTCACTGCATTTTACTCCTTGTAGTGCTCAATAACCAAGTTTCAAAACCCATTTTTCCTCTGTTGTTCAGAGGCAAGGAGGAGCACATGAGTAGTGACGGCCAGACAGGGGAGAAATTCCCCTTGCTGCTGAGCCTTGGCTCTGACTTGGCTCTTACTGAGCTGAACAGCCCCCACGGTGGATCAGGACAGCACAGATCAAATCTTCCTGAGAGCAGCCAACGTTCTCCTGTTAGCACCCTGGCATTTCCTACAGGAGCTGAACTGATTTTAGCTGGGATCTCAAGCCCTGTGTTCCAGCTGGAGCCCATTTCAGCCCGGCACCAGTGCTTGAAGCTCTGTCCCTATCGGGCACTCCCAGCTCACCCACTGCAGGGCACTCAGGCTCTCCTCAGCACACTCAAACCCTCACAGCTCCCTCCCTGCTCCAGCAGCCCTCAGCTCAGAAATGCCTCCTGCGTGGCTGCGTGGATATGGGAAAAAAGGAGCACAGCACATTTCAAATATCAATGCATGATTGCTGACGGGCTTGACACGGGTTTCCAAAGCTGATATTCTTCCCCTATGACAGCCAGTAAAATATAGCCACATATATGTTGGGATATGGTATTATCATGCACGATACCAGTGGAAAAAGGTATCCTAATATCTTAGGCCTAAGGGAATCCCACAATATAAATAAATAGTGCAAAACCCCCACAGATATACATGGCATATATACGCAGTACCAGTGTACTGATCTTCAGAATCAGGGCCCGTTTCAACATGACAGCAATTCTGCTGTTGAATACCCAAAAAGCTGGACCAGTCAACAACCAGCAACCAGCAGCTGTTGTAGTCAACAACCCTTCCCAGTGGTGCCCAGCTGTACCTGCCCCTTGGCCTCAGCTGTGAAAAAACAAGCAGGATGTCAGCAGAACTGAAGATCACCATGATCACCTTATTGCTCTGGAAATACTAAGAAATAATAATAATTTAAAAAACAAACAAACCACCAAACAAACAAAACCAAAAAAACCCCCAACCCAATCCTTTCTTTTTGTACCTTGCAAGAGTCTGCATTTAAGAGACAAATGTGGCAAATCATAGGAGAGGAAAAAAGAGGGAACATTCTGCTTTCCTTTAATATCTAGATCATGTTAATTGATCCCAGTAGAGTCCCTCATTGCCAGACTCCTGCAATTAGCTCACCGATTCCTGTATTTGTACGATCTTGCTTCTGCTAATTACAGATGAAACAATCCTTTGGAGGAGGTTTAAATTCCCCTCTCTTTTCCTGGGGAAAAGCATTAGCACCTTTTCAAGCACTTGCAAGTTTGTAAGACCTTCCAGGGTCACCATCTGCATTACAAGTTTTAGTTCAAGAGCACAAATGGAAATAGGCAAAGACAATGCAAGGTGAGCAGAGGCAGCAGCACCTCCTCAGTGCAGTTCCATGGAACAACCAGATTCCCATGGGAAAAAAAAAAAAGCAAAACAAAACCCATGGTTCTTCACCTGCCCGTTCTTTGTGCCACACACTAAGTTTTAGCTATATGTGAAAATGTAAAAATAAGGGGAAAAAAGCCNGTAATACAAATAATCACTGAACTCCAGAATGGTTTGGGTTGGAAGGGACCTCAAAGCCCAGCCATTCTTAGCCCTGTCCAGCCTGGCCTTGGGCATCTCCAGGGATCTAAGGGCAGCCACAGCTGCTCTGGGCACCCTGTGCCAGGGCCTGCCCACCCTCCCTGGGAACAATTCCTACCAAAAATCTAACCTAGCTCTGCCCTCTGACACTTGAAAGCCATCCTTGCTTGTCCTGTCTCTGTTCAGGAAAGTCTGGGAGGATTTATCCACACCTATGAAATGATGTTAAACTCTGACAGCCAAGTTCAGCGTTCACAGAAGTTCCTCTGCTATCAAGATACCATGTTGTAACTTCACAGATGACTGGTGGCATCTAACAACTTATTTGAGAAGGAAAAAAAAAAAAAAGCATTAAAAAAAAAATTACATTGCTGGAGTCAGTTTGTTTCAACCAATGCCTTCAGGCTATCCATTACTACTGCAGTCTCAAAGTATCTTCATTTTCCATAATATTGAGATGTTTTGCCTTTTTGCCTCAAATAACCACAGTAATCTCAAAGAGAGGAGGGAAAATATCTGAACTCTTTCACTTAGACTTTACAGAATTATTCATAGCAGCTTGCAAGTCTACTGGGATTACTCAAAACTTGAAAAGAAACTCAATATTTCTATTCTAATATTGCATGTACAGCTCTCCAGCAATTATAAAACACACTGCTCAGTACTTTCTTTAACATAGGCTGGCTTGAAATTAATTGTTCTGGAAAGAAGTTAGTAGATCTCATTTACTGCTGGAACATAACTTGAATACAGTTTTCATGTATTAAAATTATTCCCTAGTGGCCAAAAAAAATATGAACAAAGTCTCAGAGAAGGCAAGGGTTTGTTCCACAGCAATTAGCTACCATCAGAGTCTGAAGCTGCCTTCTCTTTATTATTATTCCTATGATGGGAGGTGCAAAGTGAACTGTTAACACTTCACACAATCAAAAATAGGTTTAGAAAATACTCACTGTACCAGGCCATTCCTCACAGAAAGAAATGCTGTTAACACCCAGGATGGTGCTATTACATTCACAACTTGGCCAACTTACATTTTGATTATACTGCAGTATTTTTTAAATACTTATATTTTGGTTATACTTCAGTATTTTTAATTTTAAGGGATTTTTTTTTTCAAATAGCATTAATTTTATTTTCTACTTACAAAGAAACAGAAAGATACAGTCTTTGTTGTCAGCTCACTTAAGCAGCCTGAAAATAATTTCAAGACTTATTGATCACTTATTAATATTTTTTGTTGTTGTTGTTTGGTTGGGGCTTTTTTGTTTGTTTTTTCTATTGCAAACAAACTTTGGAATACTTAGAACCCTTAAGACAAATTATCTGCTTCCTTTCACCCCTGCATTCACACTTCATAGGGAAGGAACCTTGTTCCTTTTGTCCCTTCAGTCCCCGCAGGTATGCTCAAGGTTAGGGAGAAAGAAGAAAAGTCCCCTGCAAACACTGGCTGAAGGTTTCCCCACAACAGTAAGAAAACGACACTGCACTAAAAGGGTGTGAGCTGCAGCCTTGACGTGCTGGCTTTTCTACAGCAGGGCATTCAGGTGAGGTGGCTGCACAATTCCTGCTCACACACGCCCAGCTGGATGCTCCAGAGTCCAAGAGGCTTCAGCAAGGCACGCAGAGCTCCTCATCTGTCAGAGCAGTTGTTACCAGCACACTGAACAGGAAGGGGAATATTTTAGTTTGCTTGCTATTTGCTTAAATAACTGTCTCCAAGCTTCTCTGCCTCAACAGCTTCTTCAAAGGTAAGAAAGCCCAGTGAGAGCAGGAGAGTGATTTTTTCATGAAAGAAGCCCTACATTTGCACAAAGAAATACGGCCAGGTTATACTGAAGAGTTTCAAGATCGGTGAAGTGTCAAAACCTCAGTCCAATTTATGCACAAACTTGTATCTGAAAAGAGGCAAATTTCTACAGCTGAAACATAAAAATCCCCACCTTCCAGACCTGGAATTAAAGCAGCCAATGATTCCCAGAAGGCAAGCAGAGTGATCCACAGATGGGTTCAGGTGACTCCTCAGCGGGGAGGCAGCCATCCATTTCCCCCTGTGATTGCTCAAACCCCCAGAAAGAACAGCCTTTGCACACGCTGAGCAGCTCCAAGAACAAAGAACAAACAATTGAGAAATACTGCTGA
>VWZN01010095.1:0-11337 GCA_013396955.1 Regulus satrapa | reverse complement strand
TTGCCAAGTGAGACTCCCTGCCAACTGCTACCAAAGAAGAGTTCCCTGCATGTACCCTGCTGCCTGCACCCTCCTGGCCTGCACCCTGCCTTCTGCTCTTGCATGCCATGGAGGAAAAGAAAAAAAGGAGACCAGGGCCCTNTGCTCTTGCATGCCATGGAGGAAAAGAAAAAAAGGAGACCAGGGCCCTGACGGATTTTTGCCACACAAGGCCCCCAGCCCAGGGACTCCACTGGGGCCTTCTCATCACGGGAGCTGATTTTATGAAATTTATTATTGTTATAAATTTTGCTCGGCAAAGTCGAGTTGGTTAATCAATCAGGCAATTTATTAGTTCATTGATAAGCGACGGGCAAACAGTGCTGGAGACATGGGGAGTCTGCGCTTCACCAACACGTCTGACCTACCCCTGGTCACTACCCTTTTTCTAGGCAGTCTCTGGTTGGGCTGTGACTTGCTTGCTGTGCTGGGTACAAGTCCGAGCAAGCCCCAACATGTTCACCAGCCCCAGTCTCGTAGGCAAGCTGCAGTGGCTACAAGTCCCCAGCAGGTCTGGACAAGGCTGGAACATGTTTGCCAGGTTACACTCCCAGCAAGTAGGTACAGCAGTAACAAGTTCTTACATGTCTGCAACAAGCCCACAGTTTTCCTTATACATAGATACAATTTATACATAAAAATGGATACAATTACTGTTTATGTGCTAAAGCAATAGCAAAACGTAAAAAAATTAGTAATTTACAGCAAAGTGATTTGAACAAGAAAAAATAATTAAATAATTATATTTTATTTTGTCGCATGTCCATGTTTTGCTTTAAAACTCAGCATTCTGGTTTTATACTGATTTCATGGTGTATTTCTATAATGACACGAATCACTATGCAACATCTCACATTATGGACTTTTAACTTAGAACTCAGCCTTCAGATGAATGCCTTTTTGAAAATAAAGCCTTACAGCAAACGACAGATGCCTCAGCTCCTTTGAAGAACCTGCACCCCACGATCCCAAACATGACATTTAGTATTTTAGTTATGTTGCAGGCCTACTTGGCTGTGCTGGGGGGGAAATCCGGCCTGGCCAGTGTTGTAGCAGAGGTGGGGCTTGGTTTGCCCTGGCCCTGCTAGGTTTTGGGCTGTGTGGGGTTTGGCTTGGCTAGACTAGTTAATTGTTGAGAAGCTGGAAGTGAAAGAGAACTTTTGAGGGTTTTTTCATCTTTACATGTGTGTTCACAAAGGCACATCTAACTTTTTTATTAGTTTCACAATGTGTTAATATTTAAAATTAGCTATTGATTGATTTTGTTAGTTTTAAAGGAAGTTGCTAAGGTTTTATTAAGGATTTTTTTTATAATTGGTTCTTTTCTTACTAAACAATAAATTAATACAAAACTAGCACACTCATGAAAGAGTGCACCTGTCTAAGTCATGGGTTGCCAGCTTTTCCAGGAGAATCCCACGTGAAACTGTCTGAAAAGTTTTATTAAAGTCTATGAAGACAATATCCACAGCCTTTCCCTCATCCACCAGATGGGTCACATGGTCATAAAGGGAGATCATGTTGGTCAAACAAGACCTGCCTTTCATTGACCCATGCTGGCTGGGCCTGATCCCCTGGTTTTCCTGTATGTGCCATGTGATCGCACTCAAGATGGTCTGTTCCATAACCTTCCCAGGCACAGAGGTCAGGCTGATATGCCAGTAGTTCCTCAGATCCTTCTTCCTACCCTTCTTCTGCATGGGAGTCACATTGTCCAGCCTCCAATCATCTGGGATCTCCCCAGTTAGCCAGGAATGTTGGTAAATAATTGAGAGTGACTTGGTGAGCTCTTCTTCCAGCTCCCTCAGTACCCGAGGATGAATCTCATATGGCCCTGTAGACTTGTGTTTAAGTGGCAGAGCAGGTCACTAACTGCTTCTTCCTGGATTGCAGGGGATCTCTTCTGCTCCCTGTCCCTGTCTACCAGCTCAGGAGACTGGTTGCCCTGAGAATAACTGGTCTTTGTTAAAGACTGAGGCAAAGACAATATTAAATTCCTCAGCCTTTTCCTCATCCTTGGTGACAATGTTCCTCTAGGTATCCAATAAAGGACGGAGATTTTCATTCAGCCTTCCTTGCTGTTGATTTATTTTTCATACCATATGACAACATATACTCAATATATAAAGTCGAGTGAAAAAGAAGGAAAGGAAGTGTGACAGTGTTTTTTTCTCTGCCCCTGATATTCCTGGCTAGCTGGGGGGGAGGAGAGAAGTCACCTCACAGAAGACGAATAAAGACTCTAGGGCTGCCATTCTTTCCAGGATATCTTCGGATGTTTTATTCTGGCATGGATTCAGGAAGGAAAGGAGGAAGAGGGGGTTTTGCCCGTGCCTTTTAAACCCTAGGGGGAAGAACTGGGGAGTGACAGGTATCTTGACCTATCAGGTGCCTCTAGAGAGGAGAAAGGAGGGTAAGAATAGTTTTGCAAGTCATCGTAGCTGGAAGATACAGATAACAATTACCATTTGCTGGACTTGCCAGATATGCGATAACTTGGGGCTCACAAATGCATTACCATAAGGAAGGACATTTGGATTGATGACATTCGCCTTCCCAAATAACCACAACTCATGATGGGACTCTGCTCTCCAGGAGATGGCTGAACACCTGCCTGCATATGAGAAGCAGTGAATGAATTACTTGTTTTGCTTTGCTTGCATACATGGCTTTTGCTTGACCTATTCAACTGCCTTTTTCTCAACATACGAGTTCTCCAGCTTTTACCCTTCTTATTCCCTCCCCAATACCACTGGTGGGGGACTGAGCAAGCAATTGCATGGTACTTGATTGCTGGATGGGGTCAAACCATGGCAACTTCCAAGCTGAAATGTATAAATTCATCACTTTACCCAAAAAGCTTTTGAAGCAGATATAAGAGCAGCTGGATTTCATGCTTTCCAATGGGATACAAGGGATGCCTGCATGGAATGCTTTGTGCTGTGATAAAGGGGAAAGAATAAGCACTCACTGTTGACTAGGTAACTATTTTGTTTGTAGGTGTTGTCACGGGTGGGAGTGGAAGCTTCGGAGAAATTTTATTAGACAAGCCTTCCTGTTGAGTCATGAGGTTCAGAAAAGGACCCCCTTGCTTTCTAAACTCTTTCTCAGAGAGGGAAGCCTGGGTGCAGCTGGATCCAGTCCTAGCCCTGAACTTTGTCAACAGTTTACATTTTACAACTTTGTCCTACAGGTTTTAATGATGGCGCATCAAATTTATTTATATAAAAAGGAATCATTTATTATGGCAAATGATTAGAGAAGAAGAACTCAATCATACTTATTTACTACACAGTATAAAAGCTATAATTACTACTATAGTATAAGATAGTATAGTGCATTATATTAAAACAATATTAAAGCAATCATATTTAATCTAGCAAAAATAAACAATTATTAGAGATTGATGCAATGCAACTCACCTATACCAACAGCCGGGGCAAATCTCTTTCACTCCACCTCAAGGGGTATCCTTGAGGGGCATCCCCTACCCAGGGGAAGAATCTCCACACACACTCCAAGAAGGAATATGTTGGAAGAACCTACCATATGGAAAGTGGACTGGACTTTTAGAGTGTAGAGTGGTTGACTGCCAGTCACATGCCTCCAGGTCAGTTTAGCAGCTTATCTGCCAAATCTTTGCCTCACTATCAGGATATTGATTTGAGGTTGGTGTGCCAAATGGGTTTCAGCATAAACCAACACCAAATAACAGTAAATGATGCCCCTCTCAGACCACATATGATTGCTTGTAAAATAGGGCATTGATTGAGTTGTTCAACAACATTCCAGGACAAAGCGTCCTGCTACAGGTGCACAAGTTAGAATTTAGGAATTAGAGAATTTGTGACTAGAAACTTCATAAATCAATGAAGTAATTAATTAGTGAATTTGTGTGTTAGACTAGTCTGTACAAAGGGGACTGAACTCTTGTTTCATGTCTCTGATTTTATTTTTTCTAAGGAGCTCAAAAAATAAAGTTTAATTTATAGAGTATGTTGCCCTGTAAATTTGAGAGATCCAAATGGACTATGACAGACTGGGAAAGGGAAAAGGAAATGTGTTGTTTAAGCATTTGTCTTTGTTTCCCACAAGCCAAAGCAGTAATCAAATATTTATTTTAATTGGAAATGCATTCAGTTAATTTTCCCTAAGTCAAGTCTCTTTTCCCATGAAAGTAATTGGCAAGCAATCTCTCTGTGTTTATTTTAACCCACAAACTTTCTTGGGGGGAGGGGGGGAAGAGTTAAGGAGTTTTTCCAATCTTTACCTCATCTCTCAGGAAAGGAGAAGCAAGGAAGCAACTAAGTGTGATTTTGGCTGTTAGCCAAGTCTAACCCATCACACTTGTCCAGTTTTCAAACTGTCAGCTCTGATGATGTCCCAAAACAGGTTCTTTCACCCACTGTGAAAGAGGCTGATCCACATAGAGAGTCAAGGAATTTATTTACAGTTCTGAGCAGAAAGGGGTGCTGGCTGGCAAATCCACAAAATTAGTACACTGAGGCACACAGAAGAAGGCACACTTATACAGATAAAATCTTAGGCAATTAGCATATCTTACTTAAATGATTACTTATCAAAATGACTGAATCATAGAATTAATCGAAAAGTTAAAAATAATTTAAAATCTAAGAAAGTAGCTAGAGAACTTTAGCAAGGGACATGGATTGAAACTTAGTTAAAGATTAGTAGACATAGCAAATTACTAGTGGACAAAGTAAATTACTAGTGGACAAGATTAGCCAATTGAATTAGAGAAGCAAGTTAGAAGTACTAATTTATCTTCCTTAGTTTGTTTAAAGTTCAACAGCTCTTTATGAAATGCAACAGAACCCTGACTGCACCTGCACCCTGAGGCCAGCCAGTACCAGGATGGGGAGTTTGGAACGTGCCTGAGTGATCATAAAGCTTGCCAGCAGATCAAAGAGAAAAAAGTCAAAGTGATGAAAACTTTCCTGATTTCATCCAATGGGACCACCAACCCATTACAAGCTCACCGACCCATTTCAAGAAACAAACTGCACACGCATAGAATAGGTGGGAATAGGTGATGCATATATATAGGCAGATTATGCAATTTTATGATGCAATTTTATGAATATGTAAAGCTTTTGAAGAGAAATGCAGAGCCGAGGCTTTGTGAACTTCGCTATTGACTTTCGAGGGTTACTTTGCATGTTGCCTGGCATCATAATGGAACATACCACTTTCTAACTCCAGTTAGAGAGTTTTTCTTTACTCTTTAACTCTGGTTAGAGGGTTTTTCCTTTCGCAGTGCTTCATTATTATTGGCTTGTCCTTTCTCCTCCTCAATTTAAAGGGATAGTGTCCCAAGAAATCACAGCACATGCCCGGTGAGTAGTGGTCTTTTTCTGTGGGCAGGGGGTGCTTGAACTAAGAGTGTATTTTTTACCATTATAATAAGCAAAAGTTCATCACTGGGGCAAGTTCTTACTACAGAACTAATCAAAACTGGGGATTTGGTATGTCATCATTAAACATCCTGGATAACAAAGGGTGTTATTTTTGTTGGTTTCCCTCCTTCAAGAACTTAGGCCATAAATTTTATGTCTTCGACATTCCTCTGATTATTGCTTCCACTGCTTAACCGCTTATGGTGGTTACAGGAAAGAGTGCCAATAGGGGTGTAGCCAAAAAATGCATTCCACACCCATCTACATTATTCCTGATGAACTGTTAATGGTGGTTTGTTTGCAACAGCTGTCCAGTGCACACCCCAGCTATAAGCTGGGTGTAGTGTTTTCTTTGTCTTACATGATAACTACACCTAGCCTAAGGGGCATCATCTCTGCCAATGGGCCATCAAGGACTTCCCAAAAATATCCTATGACTCATAGGTTTACATTATTCCATTGTGAAATTCCCCTCTTGGAGGAGGTGCTGAACATTCCTGCCTGTAAATAATCTGGGGCTTTGGACACCAACACCACTGGACATCTGGGGGGGACCAGACTTTCCACAGGACCAGTGCCTTTGACAAGACCTCAACCATCACTTCAATAGCACTACAAACCCTGCTTAACTGAACAGTGACCACCACCCTGACCAACAAGACCACCACCCTGACCAACAAGGGCCAGGTTGTACTCTAACTTTGTGGTTTTGAGCCAGTTTCTGTATAATTTATTGTAATCTTTCTATTAAATTGTAACTCCAATTTGAAATTTCTCGCAAGGTATTTGAATGGGGTAATTTTTCCTGCTGGTTTACTTTCAAACCACCACACCTCTTTATTCTTTATCTTGTTATTTGAAACTTTGCTCCTAATATTAATATGATGCCTTTGATGTCTGATGAGTAAACTCTATCTTAAATCCAGGCTGGCCTCCACTACTCATTTTCTTAGTCTTTTTTCTCCTGCTTTTAATACATCTGCAGAGGACTCTTAAAGAGCAACTTGTTTTGCCATTTACTGGCTCTGTCAATAAGATCTGCAGTTAAAGAACTGGTGGGATAATGGGTCATGACTGTCTGTAATGATGGCGATGAATATGCCCCCGCCATTACAAGTGAATGACCTGCCTGCACAGTGAACTGGGTGTATCACACGAACGTCCTGTGAATACCAATAGTCAAACTGGGTATATCATGGGAATATTGTGTGAATACCAATACCTATATGGAGAATGTGTCATTGCCATAGCTCCCAAGCTGAAGCAAAACTGCAGAGTCCCTACCGTACAGTGTGCCACTTAGCCAGCAAATCCCGGCAGAGCTCTCCCCACTGATAGATGAAAGAAGAAAGGATCAATGGGATGCCCCTGATCCATGGTGGTGACTTTCCCTTTCTTTCTGTAATTACACCTCGCTTTTTCTGACTTTTCTATCTTTCCTCCTTGTTCTCTTTCTCTTCCTTGATAGTAAATAAAAGCAAATTTTTTTGGTTGCCAACATTTCACCTCATTTGTGTCTCAATCTTGCTCAGACTATATTCAAACTTTTCCCCACTCCACATGTGGATTGGGACAACACCTATTTTTAAAAAAATCAGACATCATAGAATCATAGAATGGTTTGGGTTGGAAGGGACCTTTAAAGAGCTTCCAATCCAACTCCATCTGCCATGGGCAGGACATCTTTCACTAGATCATATTGCTGAAAGCCCCATCCAACATGACTTTGAACACTTCACAAGTATGGGGCATCCACAACTTCCCTGGACAACCTGTGCTAGTGACTCACCACACTAATCATTAAAAAAAATGTTCTGTATTTCCAATTTAAATCTACCCTCTTTCAATTTGAAATGGTTGTCCTTGTCCTGTGATTACAGGTAATGGCAAAAAGTCTTTCTTTGTCTTTCTTATAAGTCCCCTTGAAGTATTGACAGGTCACAATAAGGTGTCCCTGGAGCCTTCTTTTCTCCAAGCTGAAAAACCCCAGCTCTCTCAACCTTCCTTCATAGGACCAGTGTTTCAACCGTCTGATTGTTGGAAATGACATAACTATAAAAGTTTTCTTAGTTTTTAAGTAACTTCAGTCATGGGTATGTTCTTTGCCAAAGGGGAGGGGAATTGAGGTTTCTTGTCAAAAGAATCTGTTCACTGAGAGTTTGAGTTTCGCTGGATGAGGCCTGATGGGCCTAAATCAACAAAAAGATTCCTAGACTCTGAGAGTGTAACATCTACATGTTCTGAGTCTCTACTCAGTATTTAATCACAGCACTGATTTACACGACCAGTTATCATAAAGAAACCCACTATAATTACAGCTACTATGAACAGTTGTTTTATCCAGGGCCAGTTTGGTAACCGTGAAGTGAGTGTGTGGAAGATAAAACCAAAGTTCAAGGTGTTATTTTTGAAAGCTACTTCATGTAAAATTTGAGTTTTCTCCCCAATTTCAGCCAAATCCTTCATAGTTCTTTCATTACGGTCCATATAAGAACAACAACTGGTATTAACAATCACACACACATCCCCTTGTGCGGCCAGTAGGAAATGGAGAGCCATTCTGTTCTGCAAAACCATGCAAGACAAATAATTTCTTCTTAAAAGGCTGAAATTGTGTGTGCAGCTTGCCATTCAATATGTTCAGTAACAGCTGAGATGTTTGCAACTGCTCTCTTCAGCTCAATTACTCCAAAGAGGGAATGAGACCCCTGATTACACTATGGAAAAGTGTGGGACACTCAACGAGGGGATTAATGGATCTTTTAGTCCTCCTCATCCTTCCCTTTGGNGAGATCTCTTGTAGTTTTGTTTAGCATGAAGGACCCTAGGCATCCAGTTGGAGTTGCTTTAAATTTGCTCTCTGTCTCATCCACTAGTACTAGGAGGGGACAGCCTCTGAAAAAGCAGGGTTTTAGCATTGCTGAGGTGAGTATTGGCCTGGGGCCAGTGGTGGTGCAGTGGGTTAGCTTGAGGGCTGCTGCCCCCAAGGCCATGAGCTCTAATCCTGTAGCTTACTTGNTTTGGAATTACAGCCCCAAGGGCAAAGTCCCGATCTTTATCTATGGGCAGAACTATCCAGGTATCATTTTCACATACCCAATACTACCCTGTCCCGTGTGGTAGGACTAGTCTCCATGTTGTATGCGCTACCTTTTTCACAGATTTTGTGTTTACTCTTTGTACACATTCAGTCTTATGGCAATATGAAGGAAGAATGGCCTTTCCTTACAATTGTGCAGGGAACTGCAAAATTCCTGTGGTCTTTTAGACCACTTAGGGGTATAGGAGGCAGAAAAGTCTTATTGATTAATTCCCACCTTTCGGAATGGTTCTGTTCCAGGTCAGCATTTTTAGGCATTAGTTCTGGCACCCCAGATGGGACAGCAAGGCATCTGGAAAACCCCCTGGACCAGAGAAACACCCAGCTCCTGCCCCCCCACACTTCTGCCAGCACTTCCAGGGGGCTCCAGTTGCAGTGCAGAAGGTATCAGTCCCCAAGAATCCTCTATCAGGCACAGAGGCACATGAGCAACTGAATAAAGGTGGTATTCTGTTTGTTTTAGCACCTGAGTTAGGTGTTAAGAGATCTCTTGTAGTTTTGTTTAGCATGAAGGACCCTAGGCATCCAGTTGGAGTTGCTTTAAATTTGCTCTCTGTCTCATCCACTAGTACTAGGAGGGGACAGCCTCTGAAAAAGCAGGGTTTTAGCATTGCTGAGGTGAGTATTGGCCTGGGGCCAGTGGTGGTGCAGTGGGTTAGCTTGAGGGCTGCTGCCCCCAAGGCCATGAGCTCTAATCCTGTAGCTTACTTGTTCTTGCTCTCTCTCTCTCTCTCTCTCTCTCTCTCTGGTTCTTTTGTTCTCTGCAGGCTTTCTCACTCATAAGTGTTAAGATATGGGGTGTGTATTCTCCTGTGAGCGTAATAGTAATATCCTGAGAAATAGTCCCTTAGAATTAGTATTGAAAAACTGGGCGGACGTAACTGATGGAGTCATTGCTTTTAAATGGGGGCAGGGGGAGTGGGCAGCCAGCATGTGCAGCCAACAGCACCGCCCCCAGGTGGGGAACTGGGGGGCAGAGCCTTCTACCTAGAGGGCAGAGAGGGGACATCCCAGGGAGGGAGTGGTGCCTCTCCCAGTCTCAGGCCAGGGAGTTTCCATAGCAACACTGTACACTGGGGAGCTGCCTCAGGAGATTATATTATTGAAGCACGCAGACACCCAGCCCAGGTCCAGCAGCACTGTAAATAGTGTTTAGTGATTTCTAGAATTGGGATTGGCCAAAGCAGATCTACTATTACAGCTGACTCAACAGAGTCAGACAGCTCTTGCTTAGATAGCTCTTCCAATGAGGAAGATGAGATCATTGCTGCCCTGAGCAGGCAAAAGAGGGGAAAGATAGTGAGAAAAGCCATAAAAGAAGGCAACCCAACTTCCAAATGTACTAGATCAAAAAAGGAAAAGAACCAGTTTTGCAAGTCCTATTATGCCAAGCAGTCAGCAACTGGGAGCCAATAAATGTAAAGGTTCCATACTCCCTTACTGAGTTGGAATAGTGGAAAACTACTGTGGGAAAATATAAAGAGAATCCAGAGAAGGTGGCAACATTAGTAGAAATGGCAATTAACTTACAAAACCCTGAGTAGGCTGATTTGAACTCTATATTAGACGCATTACTTGATCCCACTGAGATATGAATGGTTAATAAAGCAATGACAACATCAGTAGAGGCCAGCATAGCTAATGGGTTAATTGAAGGCACTGTCACACAGATATTCCCACTAGGAAATCTGGGGTGACATCCAAATTTTCCAGAATATAAAGGGAGGTTAAAACTATATCAAAGTCTTGTGGTAAATGAGTTAAAACATTGTGTCCCTAAAGCTATAAATTGGTCAAAGCTTTACTAAGTAAGGCAAAATTATGATGAATCACTCACTGATTTTTAAAATAGGTCACAAGAAACTGCCATCAAATATGCAGATTTAGATCCTGAATCATTTGATCGAAAAGCACATCTAGTTCTCTTGTTTATGGGTCAAGCCACAAATTATATAAGAAGAAATCTGCAAAAGACAGAGACAATTCGAGACATAGAAAAATTGCTAGAGGTGGCCTGGAAGGTATTTTGAGACAGGAGCCCAACTGAATGAGTTAAGCCCCAACCTACTAAGAAGGCAACTCAGGAAAAGCCATCCAAGAAAATTTCCCCTAAGGACAAACATCAGTGTGCCTATTGTAAAAAAACGGGGACATTGAAAGAATGACTGTCCAGCATTTAAAGAAAAATTCCCAGTTCCCCAGCTCCCAGTAGTACAAAGATCAAGCAGCTCAAGTTCTAAGTGATGGGGACCAAAGGCTACCCCCCAGCAGAGCCCTTGGTTATATCTAAGCTGGAGAAAGATGACATTGAATTTGTGGTAGATCGTGGAGTGCCATATTCTGTGTTAAATATCTTAGAAGGGAAACTGGGTCAAGATACTGTACGTGTTGTTGGGGTGAGTGGGGTAAGTGAAACACGGCCTTCCTTCCAACCTTTAAAATCTAAACTGTGGAAGCACTGGTGTGCTGGTTTCAGTTAGAACCTAGCCCACAGAAGTAATTGACCAATCAGAGAAGTGTACCCCTCTGTGCATACACATTTTAAAAATCGAGAACCGGGAAAGGAGGCTCTCTTTCCTTCCGGCGAAGATCAAGGTAACATCCCAGCTCCTCCACACACTCGGGCCCGGCCGGCCCCCGCGGCATGGCTGGGGGGGCCTGGCCCGGCCCAGCAGAGTCTTTTTTTCCTTGCACAACTCAAGTCAGGTCCGCATGGCCAAGAGGGCCCGGGCCTCTGGCATGGCTGAGAAGCCCCGAACTGCTCTGCACAGGCACAGAGCA
>VWZN01010094.1:279205-299020 GCA_013396955.1 Regulus satrapa | reverse complement strand
GGGGGGGCCATAATTTGGACGCCCCCCCGGCTGCTGTGTCTGGGCTCAGGAGCCCTTGCCAAAGGGGATCCGGGGCTCTCCCAGCCCCATCCAGCCTGATCTCCGGTTAACTGCAAAGCAGAGGAAGCCCAGGCCAGGGACTGTGCGGGGGCTGTCCTGGGACTGGGGGAGCAGGGGCACGGAGGGCTGGGGCGGGGAGAGGGCAGGAGCCCTTGACTTGAGGCTGGCAGGAAGGGGAGCCTGGCTGGAGGGCTGCAGCCCCAGCTCCAGAGGGGGGTGGGGAAATGGGGAGGGTGGATCAAGGCCACCCCAATCTACTCCCTACCCCCACTCACAGCGAAGGGCACCATCACCAGCCTTTCTCCCCCAGAGCTGCTCCGGCCACCCCATGCTCGAGCCTTTACCTGCACAGGGGTCTCACACAGCGTGCCTCTGCCCTTAACGGCCCAGATGCCATCTCCTGCTCCCGTCCAGCATCGAAGAGGGCTGGGCCACTTCCCAGGACTATTTATGACCGCAGTGAGCCCCGGGTCCGGCCCTAGTGGCCGGGGACACGTGTTTTGGGCGGAGGACAAGCTCGGGCAGGCTGATAGCACCCGGCTGCTAAGCACTGTTTACACTCAGTCAAGGACTCAGCAGCTCCCGCTGCTCCTGCGGTGAGGAGCCTGGGCGGGGGCACCGCTCCGGCGTGCATCACTAAATTCTGTATATTCTAATTCTTTAAACGTTACTACTTCCCCTTCCTTGTCACTCCTATTAAACTGCCTTTAACTCAGCCTGTGGATTGCACCTCTTTCTCAGTTCTCTCCCGGTCGCACTAGGAAGGGAGGCAGGGAAGGGCTGGGTGATGATGCTTCACTGCCTGTTGGGGTGGGCACACAGGGTGCCCAGCCAGCTCCCCTGCCCAGCAGCACCACGGCTTCGTGAGCCCCCAGGGAGCAGTGGAAGAGCTTCTCTCAGGGCACTCCTGCACAGGCCCGGGGGATGTGGGTTCTCCTCCAGCTCCTTGAAAATTCTCAGGTGTTTTGCCACAGCCAAGGACAGACCCTGGAGAGACCATTGTTCCCATTCTCGGGGTGTTTTCAGCTCGTTTCCAGCTCCACCCGCAGCATTTGGGGCAACGAGCATCCAGCTCTGACGAGGGGTCATGCTCAGGATTGGCTCTTTCTGCTGCTTTAGGTTTACAAGGCAAGAAAACCCCAGTAGGTACCAGATCCGGGAATTACAGAGCTCCAGGAATCGTGGCAAATCCCTGGAAATCACAGCAAATCCTAACACCTCTGCTGGAAATCCTCCCACGGACAGCTCCACCCCCCTACCCAGGTGCTGAGAGAAATCCCACAAAGACAGGCTGGACAGTAAAAGGTTCTTAAATATTTAGTTCAGATTTATTTAAAGTCAAGTCAGTTTGTGGACACTATTTATATTATTAAAAACACTTGGAGGTTTGTACTTCTAGCAAAAATATACATTTCAGTTTGAGGGTTGTTATACTGTTGAGGAAGGAAGAGCAAAAAGTTTCCCAAGTGATGGGCACGAGTCCTGCATTGCGGCCGTGGTGGGGACACCACCGGGGGTTTGGGAGGGACAAATCCCCCGGGCTCCGACCAGCACACGCAGGTCTCCAGTGCCTTCCCCCGGAGGGCTTCAAAGTGCTTCAGAAACGGTAATTCCCAACACCCCTGCGAGGTAGGGAGGGGAGGGCTGGCCAGGGAAACTGAGGCACGGCGAAAGGAGTGGAGTGTGGCAGCAGGGGGAGGTTTGGGACCGGCCAGCCCTGTGACGGGGAGGGAAAGCCCAGTGCTCTTCCCCTTTGGGTTTTAAAGGAATTATTGCACCAGGGAAATCTGCTACCCTGAAGAGGAGGAAAATAAAATAAAACCGAAAAGTTTGCTCCCATAACCCCTCCTAGGGAATATCAGTATTTTAATAAGGCTGCTCGGGACACAGGGGACTAGGAGCTGCAGACAGGGAAGTGTTGTTCTTTAGGTGAGATACCATTATCCTGAAAGGGAAACGGAGCCCTTCCCAGGTCCACCCTCCCCCTGGCCGAAGCCCAAGCGACACAGCCCCCGCAGGAGGGGCCTGGCCTGGCCCAGGCAGCACGGTGGTGTTTCACTACAGCTGTGAGAAGTTGTGAGGTAAAAGGTGCTGGGTTCAGGCAGACCCCTGAGCCTGGAGCTGCTCCCACTCTTGGCAGCAGTGGCAGAGGAGGACGGGCAGCTTCCCTGACACAGCCACGCTCACGGGGAAGCTCCTGCCCATTGTGAGCATACCAACCACGCCCCTCCCTGTTTATAAATCCCGGGCGTTTAGGGCTGCAAAGCTCTCAATGCACTAAACAGATCCTCATGCTCCTGCTCCAAGCAGACAGCATGTGACCTTCCAGGTTCCTTTCACAGAGGGGAAACTGAGGCAGGACACCAAACCCTGACCAGCTCAAAGCCCCTGATCCTCCACACACTTTTTTGTAACTCACGTCTGTGCAGAAAAACCTGTGGATGGAAGCCATGGATTCTGTGCCTCTGCTCTGAAGGTGAATGTTAAGGAGTCAAATCCTTTCCTTCCTATGTCCCCATCCCAGCTTCTCTCATACTGAGGTGCCAAGGGACGCATTCCCTATGGAATGAGGGTGCCAGGAGCAAAGGCTCCCACACAGCACCTGGGAAGGCAGAGTTCACACAGTCCCACTGGGAGACAGGAACACACTGCAAAGCACAGAGGGGGCTGCAGCTGAGGGTCTCTGCTGGGACAGCCCTACCCGTGTTCAAATACTCCAGCTTTTCTTTGGGAAAGAGAGAAACATCCTTTCATCACACTGTCCCAGACTTCAGGGCTCAGGACCATGTCCTTGGAGTGCAAACAAACAAGAGAATACAGACACACTGCAAGTGCTGCTGCTGGCCCTGCTGGCCCCTGCACGCCCTCAGCCCTCCTGAGGACCAGAGCTCCCCACCTTGGGGACACGAGGTGCCACAGTGACCTCGCTGCCTGAGCCATGTAAACTGGGCAGCAGCTCTGCTCTGGGAGCAGCCAGAGCTGGGCCAGAGGAACAGGAACAGCAGCTTTGCAGGTTTGTTAGTGTGTGTTAACAGAAGCCCTGGCCGAGCAGGAGGCGGCTGCAAACCCTGACGGCATCTTGACTTATGTACCGTGTGTCAGGGTCACATAGAAAAGAGTTTCCAGTAGGAGAAATGGAAGACACTGGAAAGGGTTTTCTTTGTTTCTGTACAAAGAGTCTTGATGGGAATCCATGGCTTCGTTCTCATAAATAACAGGTCCTTAGTACATGTCCTTGTAGATCTCCTGCAGAAGTGGGTGCAGAGATGTCTCTGTCTCTGTCTTTTTGATCTTCTGCACCAGCTGGGCGTGCTCTGTCACCAGCTGTCGTAGGTCAGCCATCTTCTGCAGCAGCTTGGGGAAGAGGTACTGGGCATCGGGGTGGTTGGACTGCAGGTGGAACTCCAGCGCTCGCAGGATGTTGTCTTGGATCTCCTCCACCTGCTTCACGTTCATCAGGCCAGGGCGGTCTGTGGAGAGGAAGCACGGGGGCTGCAGGGTCATGGTGCAGCCCTCCAGAGTACACGCTGCTCCTGGGGAAAGGGAGCAGGGCCTGTAACCCACCCACCGTGACTTCAACCCCTAGAAAGGGGAGAAGAGTGCCCTTGGGCAGCGTATCCCACAGCACCACATGAGAAGGAGATGCCACTTCTACATTCCTTGCTGCTGGTCCAAGCTTGCCAGGCATCAGTGCCACAGAGAAGCTTTGGTTTTGGAAGTGTTCTCTTATGCCCTGAAACATCCCTTGCTGACCTCAAGCTGCAGCTCAGCTCCCCACACCCCCTCTGAACCACCTCTAGGTAGGGAGGACTCTTCCTGACCCTGGCACGGCCGAGGGCACCCGCTCACCTCCACACAGGATGATGGCAGCCACAAAGAGGGACAGGTCGCTGTCATCCAGCTCCAGCGCGTTGAACTTCACAGCAAACTCAAACTTGGGCTCCATGATCTCGTTGAAGGGCTTGCGCAGGCTGCGCAGGAACTCGCGGGTCACGAAGCCGTTCCCGTTGGCCACCAGCAGCCCATCCTTGTTCATGATGGAGGCCAGCATGGCGAAGATGGCCTCGTGCACCCCGTACTTGAGCAGAGTCACTTGGTCGTTCAGGTAGAGGCCCACGAAGCTGGGGATGCTCTTGGCGAACTCGGTGAGCTCCCGCACAGTCTCCACCGTGGTGCACTGGCAGCGGTAGAAGACGTGCACCCCGATCTCCTTGTAGGGGGGGATGCCGTTCACCAGCTGCTTCCACACCAGCCCCTTCTCTGCCTGCCACAAGGTGTCCATGTCGTGGATCACAAAAGGCTGCTTGGACAAGAAGCGAGTTAGGATTCGAGGTGCCAACTCTGCCTGTCCTTGTGCTCTGCCCTGCCTCTGGGGCTGACAGTGCCCACGTAATCTGCACCCACCCACCACAGCCCAACTGTGCAGAGCAGTGGGATTTTTCCCAGCAAGGGACAGGACATGCAGAGCCCACTTGGCTGCAGGTGGAATAGCTATGGCAGCAGGGAGACGTGCAGCACCTCCCAGAGAACAGTCCCCCATGCTGGCCACGGCCAGCCCCACCTGCCCTGGGAGGAACTTACCGGGGTGCTGCTGGCCTTCCCGGTCAGGATACCTCTTGCCTTCTTTTTGGTCATGTTGAAATTCTTCAGGTAGGCGTTGTAGATGTGCTTGGAGAAAGCTTTCAGGTCAGCCACCTGTGGGTTCTGGCAGCCAATCTCGCTTGCTGTCAGCCCTGCTACCAGCTTCCTCTTCTCTGCCTCTGGCATGCGCCCGAAGCGGATTGCTGGGGGAAAAACTGGGGGTCAGCACAGCAGGGGGACCCCAGGAAATGCATCCAGAGAGGCAGCAGCTTGTTCTGCACTGCAGACAGACATGTCTTCTGGAGAACACCTGCAGCTACACAGTGCTACTCCAGGCTGCAGTCCCTCCAGCATTAACACCTTCATGAACCAGCCACTGCTGCTTCCTCACACCAGACTCCCATCACATTCCTCTGGGCTCTTGCTCAAACCCTGCTTCCCACATAAACACCTTTGCTTGTCTGGGTCCGAGATTCTTACACCTGAAGTCTAAAAGTCCCAGCACAGAACAATTTGTGTGTCCTGTTCCCTCTGGGCCAGTGTGTAAGGGACAGCCACGTGCTAGCAGCTGTACTGCTTCTTCTCATACAGAAAAAGGGGAAGAGGAGTCAAATGCTTGAAGCACTGGGTTTAAATGATCCCTTAGCAAGAGCCATGGGCTAAAGCAGAGCATGGCATGGGCACCCTTCACAGGAGGACAGCCGGCCAGGCCTGTGGGCACAGTGACACTCACCGTTGTGTGACATGCCCAGCGAGAGGCATTTCTGGAAGCGGCAGTACTGGCACTTGTTCCGGTTCTTCTTCTGGATCTTGCAGCTCCTCTCACACTTCTCGTACTCCAGCTTCATGCGGATGGTGCGGCGGAAGAAGCCCTGCAGGCAGGGAGCAGGGGGACATGGAGCAGCAGCGCCTGTTATTTGGTTTGTTATCCCTGGGAGCTTCAGGGAGGGGAGGAGGGGGAGCCCCAGGTCTCTGCAAGCAGAGTCTCTGTCCCAAGGAGAGGCCCTGTGGTGGCAGAAAGGGGCTGCAGAGGGAGAGGCGTGGGGCACCCCAGCCTGGTGCTGTGACTGTGCCAGCAGCCCACAGAGAGCCATGGAGGAACGAGCCACGGGCCAACCCCAGCCTGCAGGAATGTCTGGCAGGACCTGGGCTGCTAACACAACCCTGCTGGATCTGCTGCAGGGGAAAGAATTCCAGAGGAACATCCAAGCTGCAGCCACATGAATACACAGCTCGCTGCCCATCTGCAGAACAGAAGCTATTTTTAAAAGCAACCTCAGGGTCCCTGTGGGGACAGATGGATTTGCCTTACACAGCAAAGCATGACAAGGCAAGGTTTGGGCCATACAGGTCTCAGCCCCCTTCCCAGGGCAACAAGACAGGTTGAATGTTTTACAATCAATCCCGAATCCCTATTTTGCTGCAAATCTGCTTGTGTGGGGAGCAGCCCAGCCCCTGGGATCTAAGCCCTGCTTGGTGCTGTTGAGCCCAGCTGTCCCTGGGACTCACCTTGCAGCCCTCACAGGCATGCACGCCGTAGTGGAAGCCCGAGGCTTTGTCTCCACAGACCCTGCACTCCACGTTCAGTGCTCCCAGCGCCGCCTCCTCACAGCCCATCTGCAGCTGGTCCGACAGCGAGGGAGAGGAGCTCTGTGACAGGTCTGCAGACACACACAGGGACACATCCTTCCATGACATAGCCACAGGCCCCACTCCTCCAGCCGTGGGGCTGAGGAGGGATTTCCAGCCCTGTCCTGCCTGCTCCTGGTGTCACATCTGGAGTCTGGCACTGGCTGCAGGCAAATGCCATGAACAGAGCCAAGAATGCCCCAGCAGCTCAGACTCCACATCAATGCTCCTTTCTTCCCTCTGGTATTCATGTCCTGGCAGTGAAATCCCAACCAGCAGACTTTATAATCCCTGGTTGGCTGGCTGCTGGCACAGGACATCCCAGCTGGAGCATCAAGGGCTCTGGAGGAGCCTCTTCTGCATCCACAAACCTACTCTCCCACCTCCTACAATCACTTTGCTCTCAGGACCTCAAGAAGTGTCTAAGGAAGCATTTCCAAGCACCCTGGGAGGCCCCTTGCTCTGCAGCACAATGTGCCTGTCCTTTTAATTTCCACTCCAAAACCCATTTCCAACTCCTGTGCATTGAACTCGGAGAAAGAAATAAGCCTCTCCATAACGTGGAGCAGAGATTAAAACCAGCTGAACTCCATTCAGGGGCAGATCCTCTGCCCTTGCAGCTGAGCATGCTGCCTGGTGCCTGGATGCTCCACAGGATGAGCTCCTGTGGCTCCACTCACCTGTGTAGCTGCTTGAAGGCAGCGAGCTGTCTGGTCCTCCAGTTGGGTCTGAGGCTCCACTTGCCACCATCACTGCCTCTTCCTCTTCCTCTTCCTTGACCTCAGGTACTTCCTCCTGTAGTTGTTCCATAATTGATCACCCCTCAGTGCCAAGACTGCAATCCCTGTCATAGCTCTGGCATCATCCGCGTCTATCCAAGATGGACCCCACCAGGCTGTTCCTGTTAGCCTGCAGGAATGGAGAGAGGCCGCTGAGTGCCTGCACAGAGCAGCTCAGCACCAGGGCAGTGTCACCAACCCCGGCAGTGCTGCTCTGTGCGTGCTCCTCAGCCAGTGAGACGTGCAGAGCAAGGCCCATTTAAACATCCCTTTGCACTCTGCAATAAACATTCTGTAGGACCCGAGGAAGCAAAAGCTCACAGGATTGTTTTTAAAGCCCAGCAGACCGCAAACCAGCCAAGATCCCAACCAGAGGTCCCCGGCTTAAAAGTCCCATAGCAGAAATGCTACCCCAGACAATGACCCCCGGAGCTGCCAGTGACCTGGGACGTGATGGTAACAGCCAGGGTCTGATAGAAGCCAACACCTCCAGAAGGATCCAAGCAGGGCTGGCTCAACCTCTGTCCCTGCTCACCCATGGCAGAGCCTGGATTGGGAGCAGCAGCTGATCAGGGCGGGCCGTGCCCGTGGGTGGAAGATACTGTGGGAGCAGGGCTCGGTGCAGCTCTAAGTCCCTGGCCCGTGCAAGCCATCTGCAAGACTGATGGCTTCCTGTCGGCCCTGCGCTCGCACTCCTTCCTGTCAGAGTGCTGCCAGTTACAGCCTTTGTGTTTGTTTTCGCTTGGCTCCTCTGCCAAGAGCAGGGTCGAACGTGTTGCTGTTGCTGCGCGCAGCTGCCGGGCCCTGCTCGGCCCCGGGGCCCAGCAGCGCGATCCCAGCGGCCACACAATCCAAGCAGTGTCTTAATCCTGCCTTTCCTGTGGGAGGAACGGCCCCGTCCTCCCCCACACACTTCCGCTCCCTGTTTGCCTTACTCCAACCCAAAGAGCCCACAGAAAGCTCCAGCCATCCACACGGTGCGGCACCGGTGCTGTGGCAGAGCCATTCCCACCTCCCTCCCAAGTGTGCTGGATCTTGATCCCTAAACTGATTTTTCCATGAATAATTAATATCTCAAGCCCATCTTATGTAAAGTTCCATCCGCTTCCTTAAGAGAGTTATTTTTAAGTGGGGAAATACCCATCTGGAAAGCCACTGAAATCCAGGTTCAACCAAGAAATCCTCAATTTGCAGGCCCAAATTAAACTAAAGCAGCATCTTTCCCCTCGAGGAAGGGCAGCCCCATGTTCAAGGAATGGTCTGTGCCCCACGCCCAAGCCCACAGCACAGCTCAGGGCTGTCTCTGCTGCAATGCAGGATGCAACCACAAGTATGTATTCTATCAGCAGCTGCTGAAAGCAGGTGGGGTGGTGTTTGTCTCTTCCAGGACCCATCCCTCACAGCTCCAGCGGGGATACCCTCCGTTAATGGGCTAGCTGATAAAATCAGGTAGGGCAGTTTTTCTTGATGTCTTCCAGGACCCCTCTGTTAATGGGCCATTGAGTCTCAGTGCATGCCTGATGAAATTGCATCATCCCACTGTGAGGTGCTCTGCCCAGGGGGAGGAGCCAGGCATTCCTACCTGCATATAATCAGAGATTTAGACCACCAGAGCAGCCTTTTTCCCACCAGAGGAAGGCCAGACCCTCCTAAGCCACCACTGGGCCTTTAGAGGAGGACTGCACCTTTGTACAGGATCCCTGCACTGCAGGAGGGCTCAGGCACCATTTAATCACACTGCTGCCAACACCCTGACTGACAGGGGGTCAGCTTGGATCCTGACTCTGTCAGTGTTTTTTTGTAATACTGCATTTTAATTTTCCTATTAAGTTGTAGTGGTTTTTCTCTTCTTCTTGTTCTTTTATATACCAGTAAAGAACTGTTACTCCTATTCTCATATCTTTGCCTGAGAGTCCCTTAATTTCAAAATTATAATAATTTGGAGGGAGGGGGTTTACATTTTCTATTCCAAGGGAGGCTCCTCCCTTCCTCAGCAGACACCTTTTTATTTTCAGACAAGGGGTTGCTGGGGGAGGGTAGCAGTGACCCAGGACTCCCTGGATTTGTTTGCCCTCCTGCAGCAGACCCTCACACCTGGCACTTCAAACTTGAGCCGCAGCCAGTTCCTTGGACTGCTGGAAAGACATCAAGGTCAGAGCTCCCTGAAAGAGCAAGGAAGCAGCTTAGGGACAGAACAAAACCTGCAGGTGGGGAAGGTGAACACAAAAACGTCACAAACCAGAACACAAGTTACCCCTGGAGCCGGTGCTGCAGCAGAGCCTGGGTCTCCTGTGCCTGAGGGGGCTTTATTTTTTTCCCTCCACACAGGGAATTCAGATTGCAGGACAGGTGGCTTTGCTTCCAGCTGAGGCACATTAGTGGCAGCAGCGAGCACGCTGCCCTGCGCTCCTTGGCAGCAGGAGCAGGCAGAGGGGTGCTCCCTTCCCGTGCCTCCACAGGAGCACTGAGGGACCATTGAAGGGCTGTGTTATCCTTGGCCCCTGCTCACTCATCCCACGCAGTGGGACACGGCAGAGAGGCAGGAAAATCTATTCATTGGAGATGGAGGGTAATGAACTTCACCGTTTTCAGGGTTATATATAAATGATCACACAAACATCAGCGAAACACTTCTGCCTGGAAGAGCAGTTAGTGGGGGAAGCTTGTGGCAGGAGAAGCTCATCTACAGTGGAAAATCCATCCTGCAGCAGCTTAATGAGCAGTTCATTAGATTCCCTTTGTTCCTGGCATCCAGCACAAGCTCCTTCCTTTAAGCCCACTGCAGACAGAGCTCTCTGCTTTGCCCCAGATGTCTTATGGGCCATGCTGGAATAATGTGGGCACATCCCAGACATGCTGTCCTCCATCTGCTGGCTCTACTCAGGACCATGTGTTCCCAGGGCAGCAGTGAGTTTTTGGCATGCAGTTTGCTCCCTAAAACCCAAAAAAGCAACTCCAAAACTGTGTTTGGAGTTGGTCTTGGATCCATGTGAGGAGGGGGAAAGCAGAGGATGAGACATAGACTGCTCCAGCTAAGGCTGCTCATGTGCACACAGGCATTACAGAAAGGACATACATGTGAATCCCACCCTTTGAGAGTGGCTGGAGAGCCACAGAAAGAAAATCTTTTACCAGAAGGCTCTGAATATATTGTTTGTACATCTCCTTGCAGGCCAAGAGTTCAGGGGCCGGGGCAGAGGGGAGCTGCGGGAGCTCTTTGCACACCTGCCTCTCCCTTAGCCCTTCCCATTTTCTAAACAATAGGGATAGAGGGAGAGGACTGGAAGAAAGGATTGACCTCACATGGGAGGCTGCAGCTCCTGGCAGATGAAAGGCCAAGGCAGCCACTGCCCTGGTAAAGGGCTGGGCATGGCCATGGCCGTGCTGTCTTTGAGCAGCCAGCCAGGTGGGCAGAGCTCCAGCAGGAGAGGGACCCCAGCTCCCCGTGCCAGGTACAGCACTGAGGCAGCAGGCAGACTGTGGAGATTCACCAAATATTCTTATGCTCCCCTCTGTTCCCCTGCAAGACCTTCCGTGGGAACAGGGGGGCCTGGGAAGGTGGAGCTCTCCAGAGGTTTGTCCAAACTCTGAGCACAAGGAGAGACCTGCCCTGCCAGCCTGGAATCTTTGTGGAACAGCAATGGGGATGACAAGGACAGCCAAAGGGCCCATCTCCACCCCAGGACCTCTCCAGCCACTTGGAGCCTCCACATCCCCTGGCCAAGTTGCCAGAGCAGGCAAAGGGATAATTTGGTCTCCTCCTCTTGGCTGAGTCCCATGCCAGAGCACAGCACAGCAGCTTCAAGGTGCAGGAAGACGGGCAGAGATTTCTGCCTGCCATAGACACCCACCCCTTTTTTCCATTTGGCAGCTGTCACAGGATACTGATGGAAACAAGGATGGAGACTCTGAATTTCTTCCTAAGCATATCCAGAGATTCTAGCAAAGCTGTTTCCCTTCCTCTTCCCACAGGATGGGAATGAGCAAAGAGGGCAAGCATCTCATGACTTGCTGGGCCCTTGCCTCAATGCCTGTTCTGAGGAGGTTTGGTAACCCTGGCTGAGCCAGCAGCTTCCTCTGCAGCTGGTACAGGGAGGGTTTGTTTGCTGGCTCTGGGCTTGGGCTGATGCCTGCTGGCTGCCAACAGCTTGGGCAACAGGTTTGTCTTTCCTAGAAGCTGGCATCTGTGCCAAGCTAAACCATCAGTGGGAGCGGGGAGAGAGACATGGCACAACTAGGAGAGGAAAAAAACAGGAATAAAAGTTAAAAGGAGATAAATCTTCAGCGTGGATTCCCTGCAAGAAGGTAGTACTTCTCCAGAGCTGAGCAAGATCCAAGCCTCCAGTTCACCAACCAACAGCTTATGCCCCTGTGACCTGGCAGTTCCCTTGGCAGCCAATCCTGCTGATCAGCACATAGACCCTGGAGCCAAGCTCAGTTTCCAGGCAAAGCAAAGCACCAAATAAAGTCCAAACCTTCCAAGAATCAAGTCACAGAGCTGATCCACTCAAAGAGTTACTCAATACAACTGTACTACAGAAGAGGCCATAAGGAATGGCAAAAGTAAACTGATATACCATGGGAGTGCTCCTCGCTTCTGTTTATTCCTCTGCACAAGAACATTCACCAACTTCACAGCCAAAAGAAACAGAAGGGGTGAGCCCTCCACAGGGCAGCACTGTGATGCACAGCACATTTTGAATCCACAATTGAAAACTGACCTGGATCCATAAAGGAGACATGATTGCTGCTGGCTGAGCACCTTTTGCAGACTTCCTCAGGTTGTGTCACCGCTTCCAAGATCTGCTGATCAAGTACCAGTTTCTGTTCCTCCTCCTACATGTCAGATACTACTAATAAAAGCCAAATAAGAGCTCAGCAGATGCTGCAATACAGGAAAGGTAACTAAGAGTACAAAACAGGAGAGACGAACACGGAAAACATGTTTATGTTTGCTCCTGGA
The DNA here is from genome assembly GCA_013396955.1 of Regulus satrapa. Classification (NCBI taxonomy): domain Eukaryota; kingdom Metazoa; phylum Chordata; class Aves; order Passeriformes; family Regulidae; genus Regulus; species Regulus satrapa. The sequence goes on along the minus strand of VWZN01010094.1, from coordinate 287,008 downwards.
AGATCAGCATACCCCCAAATTAGCCAATGAAATCTCAGCAGCACTTAGTAGCTGAATGTTTCCTCCCTTACTCAAGGTCTTGGCCACAAGGCAGGCTACACACAAAAATAAACTACTACAGCTAGCAAGGAAGATCCCTCCCACACAGCACTGACCAGGACGGACAATCTGAGCAAGGCTCTTCCCCTTGAAGAATCTGCTTAGATGCTGAACCAACACGCCCCAGAGTCTGGTCCTGTGATTCTCTCTCCAAGGCTGCTCAGTGTGGACCACCTGTGGCTCCCAAGAGTGAGCTGGGCTCATTAAGAAGAGGGGTGCCATGACTATTAGCTGCTGCTAATTACTTAGGGACTTGTGACACAGAGTGCAGGAGGTTCTCTGGGCTGCTTTGAGCAGCCTGGCTTTGCCCAAAATGAATCTATTGCACGTTTTAACTCACCCACTTCCTGGGCACTGAGGGGGGAAGAAACCCCAGCTCATTAAAAAGGTTATGAAACTTGCTGGATTCTTCTCTTTTTGTACCAGGATTGATGTTGTCCCCAAAAGCAGGCCATGACATTTTGCTCCAAAAGGAACTTGCTGCTGGCTTTGTTCAGAGTGCAAGAGGTATTGCAGACAGAAAAGCAGCAGATTTTGGGCACTGAACTCTCGGCCGTGCACAAAGCAGGGTGCGCCAGGCTGCTCTTCTCCAGGAGTTGCAGCCATCCCTGGCTCCAGCAGCTGCAAGCATGCATGAAATGTGCTCAAAAATCTTGAGATGGCAGATATGGGAAGACAGGAATAATCCTCAACAGCTTCCCAGCAGAGGGACTCCCTGGCCTCATCAGGCTCCGTGGCTGATGCTGGCAGAAGGGCAGCAGCAGGGCAGGCAGGGAAGAGCTGTGCAGTTGATAGCTCTTACTTGAAGTGCTGCTCCGTGACCTTCAGCAAATCTGCTCAACTCTTCTATTTCCACTTCCTCGATCATAAAAATAAAAAAAACAAACCCAAAACAAAAACCCACCACAAAGAAACAAACCCAGGATTTTTACAGTGCTTCCTTCCTGATCCTGTTAGCTCATGGAGACGGCATGTTTCAGAAGTGCCGAGCAATAGATGAGTGCCAAATGTCATTGCTCATTCCTGCGTTACAGATTTTGACACCTGTTTGAGGTCACACTCGCAGGTCTGGCCTGCCCAGCCCCAAGTCAGCTCCCTGCACTGCTTGTGACCATCCTCTCCCGTTGTACATTCATGGACAAGGCATTTCCAGGATGACTTTCAGGAAGCAAACTGGCACATCTCATTCTGCCAACTGCTGACCGGTATTTGTGTTTAGCAGTCAATTCAGGACAGCCCCTACGGCCAGGAGGGGCACGTGGGTCTGAGCCATCAGAACAAGGACAGCAGCCAGGAAACAAGCAGGTACTGGGAAGGTGACACCACTGGGGCTTCTCAGAGCTTGAAATGGCACAGCAGTGCTGCTATTTGAGAAGATCATTAAGTCTGGCAAGGAGAGAGGATCATCCCCCCCACAGCCCAGAGCACAGCGGAGGTGGCTGCGAAACGGAGGCAACGCTTGGGGATCACGCTGCAAACCTGGCACTCGCACGCCACAGGAGCTGTCTGGGATATATTCTCCTTTCCTTGAGCATCCCAAAGGCGAGCAGGTTGGAGGCTCAGAATTCACTGAGCCACTGTAAGATGACACTTTCCCAAACCGCTGAAGTCCTCTTGGCTGTACTCCAAGGCAGTCAGTTTGCTTAGGGACCCCTTGTCCTCCCGAACCTGAGCAGGACACGTGGAAGGATCCAGTTTCAGGAACATCAGTAATTATAGAACAGGGCTGGTGAGGGAGGAGCTCACAGAAACAGCAACACCGCTTCCCAAGGCACAGGGTTGTACAGACTCGGAGTGAAATGGAACTCCAGGAAAGTGGCGAGTGGAACAAGCTGCGGCTGTGAACGGGAGCACTGCTGGCGCTCAGTGAGGCCAAGTTTGGCAGTGCTGTGCACACCAGCACCCAGCTTAGATTTCCCCGAAGTCTCAGGGTCACTGGGACACCAGCAAGTGCCACCAAAGCGCTTTGGAAGGGGCAGTCAGCTCCCCAGAAGAGCAGCGTGGGACGATGAGTCACTTAGGATCACACACATGCCTGCAGCTTTCTGTCTGGAGCCAAACATCCCACAGGGCCCTAAGTTCTATTGCTACGTTGCCAGTGCTCCCAGATGCAGAAAAATACCCTCAAAAACCACTAGCAAGCCTCCTCCTCTTTGCAGCAACAGATTTTAGATCCCATGGACTAACCAGGAAAAAAAAAATTACAAATCCATCAGCCTGTAAGTTTTGTTATGTTTACACTTGGGCTCCCAGAAAAGTGCTACTTGGTTTTGTAGACTTTAGCAAAATATCCTGGGCAGCAGCCACGCCGCTGTGATCCCAGGATGCAGCTGACAGAGAGCAATTGTGCCCAGGCACAAGTGCTGATGATTCAGCAGGGCCGGGAACATGCGCAGCGAGAGGGATGCAGCAGATTGCTGTGGCTGCTGCAGCTCCCCTTCAGCCACGGAGCAGGAAAACAGAGGGGTCCCGGCCTGAGCGCAAGCATGTCCCTAAGGAAACCTCCAGACAGCACCAGAATCACTTTTCCACACAAACTAGTACAACACCCTCCCAGGGAATGAGATGGGAATGCTGTTTCCTTACTAAAAAAAAACACATTCACACAGCAATCGCTGCGTGGACAGCAGAGATTCCTCTGCCTTTTCAGCAGGGAAAGGAGCAGCGACCATGTCAGTGTGATCTTGCCAAGACTCACAGCGTGCTCTGACCGTTTGGATTTCTGCCTCAGTCCCCGGAAAAACAAAACGCTTGAGCAAAGCATTCACACCTTTCCTAACATCCTCATGCCTTTGACACCATCCTGGGGGTACAGGGGGAGCCACAGAGCTCACAGCCAGCTGCTGGCAGCTCAAGCAGGCTCCTCAAGTTCATGCTCACCAATAACTTTTTTTCCAGAGGAAAAACGTAGGTCCCTAAGTTCCACAACACAAGTTCTACCCCCAGGGATGTTTTCAGGGATGTGGGTCTCTGACCATCAGCCCTCGTGGGGTTAACAGCTTTCAAGAGCCAACATCTCTAGCAGAATCCATATAAACAACTTTAAGGTGAAAAGCTGATTTGGGCATTTTCAGAAATATCCCAGACTGCATGATGATGAAATCAAGAGTTCCACTGAAAAACGCTTGCAACAAGTCAGGCAGGATAGGGATTTGAGCTTAGGTTCCCATCAACAAGATGACTGCACAAAGCATTGCTTATTTTGAAGCCATCTCACACAGCCCCTGCCAGGAAAGGCCTGACAAAGCCTGTCCTAATGAGATAGGCATGTGTTTCAGTCTGTCTTAACAGCCCGTCAAAGAAACGCTTCCCTATCAGCTCATCTGCCCTTTCAAATCCCCAAAACCATTCCCTGTCTCCAACCCACATATCTGTTAAGGGTTGAACGTGCATGTTCTGGTTTTTGCTTTTTCAAGTTGCAGTTCCCAGACCAGGGAAAATCAGGAAATGCATGATGGCTACAGCTTTGGGTAACCTGGAGGTTACCAGGCTGTGGCTGTGCCCCAGCCCCAGAGATGAGTTCTGGCTTGACACAGCACCATAAACACTCGTGTTTCTGGCTTGTGTTTTCATCCTGTCGCTTCCTCCTCCATGGGCAGGATTCCCCTGCAAACCAGTCTCCCCAAAACTCAAAACTTTGAGCTTCACCTGTCTGTGAGGTCCCCAGGAAAGCACCCCAACATACCCACACATTTCAGAGCCCTTTGCAAAGCCAAACAGACCTGTCCAAAACGATCCCAGATGTTCACAAGCTCTTGGCTAAGCCTTGAAGAACACAGATATTTTCCAGACACTACGACTGAAACAGTGAATATTAAAGCATTTCAAGAAGTCATAATGAAACTAAGAAACATATTGAGTCAGTTCTGCTCCGAGCCCTTCCTGCAATCAAGCAGGGCTCCAGTGAACGTCATCCCAAAACATATATTTTGGGGAAGATGGATTTCACAATCTCCTTGACCAAAAAGATTCATACTGGCATCAATCGTTCCGCTCTAAACCCTGCTTTGGGAAAGTAATTTCCCAGGCATTCTGCCAAGGCAAGCACATTTCAGAGTATGAACAAAAAAATAAAACTAGTTCTACAGAAAAATCTTACTTGTCCTCACTATGGAAATCACTTCTGCTTGTCCAGACTTTCCCAGAGCCTCCAAAATTACTGCAGCAGTGCATCTCTGAGCAGAGTCACTTCTGGAAAAAGCAGAGATTACTCTGCAGCACCTGATGAGAAGCAGCAACACAGCCCGACAAATCTGTGGTTATCAGTTTGTTCCTGCTCTAAGCAAACGTGTCAGTACAAACCACAAAACCCCTGACATCTAAAATGTCATTGTCAGGGCAAGCCAGGCAGGGCTCTGACAGCAAATAACCTTTCAGGCATAAGTACTGTAACATCATCTCACCCAATTAAAACATCATTTGTATGTCAGGTTCTGTTGTTCAGAGGAGCCCAAGAGTCTCTTGTTGTGCCAATCCTTCAGTCTCCAAGAACATTTGCAGATTTCCAGTCCGTAATTCAACAGCCACAGACGAAATATTCCCCAAAGGGCAACAAGATGTACTCTACAAAAACACATATTTTTCAAAAGGCATCACGCAAGAAAGACAGAGCCCATCAACACCAGAAAGCAATTCTGTACAACAATGCTCTTCTGATCAGCAAAGCCTCACGGGGCTCATTATAAAATCCTCTCCACACACTGTGAAGATCCTTGGAAGTCTGTGTGTTGAATACCAGAACAGAGATGGCGTAATCACTGCACCAATCTGACACAGAACCCACAACAGCTCAACACCTCGGAGCTGTGTTGTGGCAAACACACCCCCGCAGCCATGAGCAGACAGCTTCAGCTGGGTCCAGAAATCACTCCAGAGGTCTGTGAGGAGGACAGCGCCCGCCCACAGCCCCGCTGACCACCTCCTCCAAAGCCCGTCCTGCCTCTGCAGGAGCTGCTCAGCTTTGTCCGACAGCACCGGCACCGCTGCCGGGTCCCGCGTGGCACTGTTGGGTGATTGGCTCCCACGTGCCCTCCCTCATCTGCAAGAGCCAATTTCAGTCATAAACATCAGTGAAATCGTGAAATGTTATGTCACTGTGCTTTGACAGCAAGAGCCAGCTGAGGAGAACGGGATTAGACCACGATCCTCACAGTGCATTCCTAAAGAAATCCATAAGATCACATCCGGAAACTGAACAAAAACAAGGTACGGAATTTAAAATGAAATTTAAGAACCTTTAAGCTCACGGACAAACAGAAACCTGCTGGGAGCAAACTGCTCTTCCCAGGCTCTTCCCTACCCCAAGCTTTTAAAAGCCCTGCTTAGTGCCTGGGTGGTGACAAAGGGGAAGGGTTACCTCTGCGGAGCAGCTGTCCCCGTCCGCCTGCTGCCGAAAGGCACCGCTCGGTCACCATGTCAGCACGGACAGCCAGGACCCGGAGCGATCTGCGGGAGGACACAGAGCAAGTTTCCACGGCTGTGCTGAAGGCCAGATATTTATGCCGCTGGGGAGCACTGGGTTGGCTCCAAGAGCAGCTCTGAAATTTAAACACACACTCCCTTTTTCGCACGCTGAAACGCCGGGGGTGACTCCAGGGGGCTGCTGTCCCAAGAGCTGCAGGAGGTAGAGCAAACCCCGGCGTGTCCCAGCAGAGACAGCCCCGTCCCCTCACCGTGGATGTCACCTTTGCCTTAAGTCACCTGCAGCCAGAGGCAGATGGCCCTGAGCTCTTGTGACAACGCAGAAGTTGATGTTAGAAAAAGGTCTGTGGTGGCTACAAGGCTGCTTGTTTACTCAGTTTGCTTAATCCACCTTCAAGAGGCTGCCAGGACGTTCCTGCAACTTTAATGAACTTCCTCCTGGGTGGCTGAAACTTAAGGATTCAACGGAGTTCATTCACTCTTCTTGGTTTTCCTGATAACTTTGTCTTGTATGAATTTCAGGCTCAAAAGAGACCAAGGAAGAGACTAATTCCAGAAAAAAATGGCTCATGAGGCTTTGAACGAGAGGACTTAGAGAAAATATGTCCTATTTTTAGACAGTTATGCAGACTAACTGGACTAAAACATTAAACAAAGATGTTGTGAACATGATGCTATTTGCACCCACATACCCTCCTTGACATTACCCAGGCTTAGCTGCTCCTCCCACTCTGACAGAAAAGCCAATTTTGTATTGCTGCCTTTGACATGGGACAACTTGTGAGGCAGCTGAGGACCAGCAGCAAACCAGCAGCAAACCAGTGGCAAACCAGCAGCAAACCAGCAGCAAGCTGTGAGTGCCGAGCTGAGAGGGAGCCCCCGGTGCAGCACATCCTTCCAGGTCTGACATGGCAAATAACTCTGCCCAGGAGAGATGCAGGAGAGATGGAAAAAGAACACAAACTCCCTGCCTCAAAAGCTGAGGATGCCACTGGCCTGAGTGTGGAAGGGTGCTCCCCACAGGATCGAGGATCATCCAGAGGAGGGCACGAGTGTGAGATCCAAAAATACGACCAGGCCCCCTTGCACTGCAGCACCAATCTCATCAGGATTTCCCAATCAGTGATGTCAAAATCACATCCTCTTGAAGGCAGTGATTGCCCTTGCTCAGAGGTGGAGGCTGAGGAAAGCCCAGAGCTCTGCCCAGCGTGGATCCAACAGCAGCCTCTGTCTCAGTGGGGCCACAAAACTGCCCTCGGGAGCTTCACTTTCACAGCAGAGCTGGTTTCTCTAAACTATCCTGTCGAAGTTTCTCTTTAATCTCTCTGATAAAGTACAATACTTAAGTCGTTCCAGCCCCACTGGCACATCAGGAGGTGGCTTTCTCCACCTTCACCAGCAATAAAGCTCATCCTGATTCAGTAACATTAACATTAGCCTTGACATTGTCAGGGAGGGTTGAATCACATGCAGGGAGTGCACGAATCACACCCTGAGCAGACCAGAGTGCCCTGCTGCTGCCAGAGATCTGGGAATTAAAACGAAATGCCTGGCTCACCTTGTCCCACTCAGAGCTCAATGCCAGGACATGCCCATCACACCACACACAAGGCAACACTTGCAGCAGCTGAGCAGGGCATGGAGGGAACCTGCCAGCACATCCCACCTGGATGGCTGCTGTCCCTGGCTGACACAAGGGCAAGGCATCGGGAAAACTCCCGCCTCAGCCTGCAGCGTGTCTGTACAGAAGAGGATACTCTGCTGAAGGCAGCGAGGGATTCGCATGGAGAGGGCAGGAGGAGAGGAGAGGAAAGGCGAGGAGAGCAGAAACAAGAAATGGGACATGGGCTGCCTCAACCCACAGGTCACCGTTTCAGAGACCAACACTGCAACCAGCCCTGGGACTGATTCCCCCTCAGACCCTCCGCAGCACCGTGACGGGCACTGTCCGGACCCTACAGCACGGCTGATCCCTTCCCACAGCCATAGCCTGCATCTGGGATCTCAGGGAAGGAGGAGGTGGAATGGGCAGATATGAGGAATGAGAAAGGACTCCGATCTTTCCTCCTGGATCACCGGATCTCTGCTCAAGGTCCATCCTGACCCTCTTGCTTCTCCTCCTTCCAGCCCAAGACTCCTACAGCGCCTGCTACCCTCAAACCCCAAGCCAATTCCACCTCCACCACCGCACCGTGGCTCAGAAGACAGATACGCTGTCCCCCCAAGCATCCTCCCGTGTGGGCCACGTCCCGTCCTCAGTCTCCCCTGACTTCCCAAGAGGAA
>VWZN01010094.1:266618-278869 GCA_013396955.1 Regulus satrapa | reverse complement strand
CCTGTGTCCAAGCGGGCGGGCGGGCAGGATGGTGCGGAGCAGGCAGGGAGCCCACAAGGGAACGGCGCGGGGCTCAGGCGGGGCTCAGCGCTGAGGGAAGGGGGCAGAGCGATGCGTTCGACCTGCGGGCCCTGCGCTGCCCGTGGCCCCGCTGAGCGGCAGTGCGGCCGCCTGCGAGTGCGCCAGGCCGCCCCGCAGCCCGGGCACACTGAGCGCTTTGTGCCCGGGCCCTTCGGCCACGCTGGAAAAACACTGAGAGAGAAAAACACTGAGAGACCGGGGGGCAGCGCCAGTTCGAGGCCCGGGAGGAAACAGATCGTAATCTCCCTAACGAACTCGGCTCATCTCCGAGCAACTGAGCAGAAAGAGAGTTGGTGCAGAACTTGCCGGTCCCAGAGGCGAGCCTGGCTCTATGCCCCAGGCTATAAACACCCCAAAAGCACAGGTGATGGGGACTGTATTTATACAGAGGTGCTTGAAAAACTAACCCAAATGATGGTGCGTTATTTGGGCTTTTTTGTTTTGTTCTGTGTCGCTCTTGGCCCTCCACACACCAACCCAAAATCTGCTGGTAGAGCCACGTTCGCCAGGTTGTGGCTGATTCCTTTCCGAGGGCTCTTTCGCACAGGGAGAATCCAAACCCCGCACTGCCAAGGAAAGAAGGCTGGTGCCTGCAGGGCCACTCGTGTGTGGGGCAGGAAGCCTGTGGCCAGCAGCTCCAAAAGCTTTATTGGTCGTTAGTTTCTGCTAACTAAGTGACTCCAGTACTAGCAACCACTGCCAGGGAACAGGGTAGCTGTAGTTAGGGACACCTGGCCTGGTGTGGGGGTGTCAAGAAGGTCTCACTTGGTCAGTCCAGGTGTCCTTGGCTGGTAGCCTCAAACCCCAAGCCAATTCCCACACCCTGGAGCACAGAGAGTGATGCAGAAGGGTTGCTGTAGAAATCAAGGGGGAGCTGCAGCCGTGGGCTGCAGGGTCCCAACCCATCCAGGGCTCTTTTTTAGTACAGGGTGTTGTACAGAGCACAAGGAGTTGAGTCCAACAGTCTGGAGGAGAAGGTCCCACTGCCCTCTCCCCAGCACTGGGCTGTCTGTGCACGTGGTGGCTGCAGCCCTTTACTGATGGAAATGGGAGCACCTCTGCCTTATGCAGTCCCCTGTAGGCTCTGTGCTGGTCCCCACTTTGGCTCTCTCCAGGGATGGCCACACTGACTGGAAGGACAAGCTGAGCCCTGCTATTCCCAGCTGGGCTCTGCCATCCTGGTGGGCTAATTGGTGGGCTCTGTGGCCACGCTGTCCGCATCTGGAGAGGGCAACACGCTGCTGTTCCCACCGTTGCTCACGTTTGCCTTGCTGTTTTCCCTCGTGGGGTCGCTGCCTTTATCCTCCACCTTCTGCTTGAGTTTGAGGGAAGAATCTCTCCGTGACAGAATGGGCTGGTAACCAGCGAAGACGCCTCCACTCACGTTTGTTCGCTTGTCTGAGGGTGAACAGAGAAAGAGAGTTGTTTACCTGGGGCCTGACTGGTCAGCTGAGAAAAAGGTTTGTGGAGTCCCTCCATGCAGGAGGCAATGAAGTATCTTCTCTGAGAGTCCTTCCAGCCACCAGATGCCCCCAAAAAGGGGAAGATGGGTGGGAGTCTGAGCTCATGGCTATGCTCAGGAGGTGCAGGGAAGGCTGGTCTCCTACCTCCTGGCCCGATGGGGTGCATCAGTCGGTTCATCTGGACGTTCCAGTGCTTGACGTTGGTGCTGGCCTGTCGCAGCTTCCGCTGGGCCACCTGTCAGGGGATGGAGGAAAGGGGTCAGCTGTGCTCCCCTGCCCCTGATCCAGGACGGTGGGCACGGGTTCTCTTTCCCTGAGTAAGCCTGGATTGGAGGCTCCCTCTGGGATGGAGACCCAGCTCACCCTCCTTTAGACCTTCTGCCCCACTCCAGTCCTCCTCCCACTGTCACCATCACTTTGGACACTTTAGAGTGCTTTGTCCCCAGGGCAAGACACGCTTGTCCTGTCTCAGCCACTGCATCACGCCGTGCCTGCCCATGGCACAGCTCAGAAACCCCCACAGCAATTCCAGCTTGGTCCTTCCCAGAAGGGAGGTGACTCTGGGAGGGCTGGAAAGTCCCCGGGGTTCACCATGTGCAGAGATGTGGCACAGACACCACGATGCTCACCATGACATCTTGGTCCACCCGCTGCCTGTTCACTCTCACTTCTTCCAGCTGCTTCTGCGCCTCTTCCAGGCACTTGTTCTTGCTCTCCATCTCCTCCTTGAGGACTTGCTTCTCCCTCTGAGTTCTGATGATATATTCTTCTTGTTCCTCCTTCAGCTTCATCAGCTCTTTCAGCTTCTCCTCTTCCTCAGCCAGTAGCCTGACAATGAAGAGCAAGAGGTGAGGATGTCGCCCTGCCACTTCTCCCACCAGCTCTCCTTGTCCCAGCCCGCACACCCCAGTACCCAGGAGCACGGAGCTGCCCTGGGGAGCACAGCCAGCAGCTGCCCTGGGAGCGGGGCTGCCCAAGGAGGGGGAGGGATGCCCCAGTCCTACCTGGCCTGCGCGTATCTCACAGCCTCCTCGTCCTGCCGTGCTTTCACCTCCTGCTGCAGGGCCTCCTGGAGCCTCTCCTGCATGTCCTCCAGCTCCACGATGCGCTTGCGCTGCCGCTCAGCCTCTGCCTCCTTCAGGACCATCTCTGCCTGCATGGAGGCACGAGCCTGCGGCGGGGACAGGAGCCATCGGTTGGCCAGGCCACCACAGTGTCCCCAGAACCCACTTAGCCCCACCGGGCAGAGCAGGGACAGCCCATGGTGACAGCTCCAAAGCAAAGCTGCGTCCCTGCTCAGGAGACAGGCTGTGTCATCTGGAGCCAGTGCTGGCTGTCAGGTCAGAAATGGGCTCCCTGTCCAGCCTGGCACCGGCACGCCTCTCTCAGTCCCCCAGCTAAAACCCTTTGAGGCAGGTTGTCCTCATCTCCTGCTCAAAGATCTCAGGCACGACAGAACCCAGAGGTGATGGGTGGCAGCAGCACTGTACATCCAAACCCTGGGCTGCGCAGGCAAGGGAAGGAGAAGGAAACACCCACCCTGTGAGCACCACAGCCCGTGTGGGATGCACCCACCTGCTCAGCCTCCTGCAGCTGGATCTCCAGGGTCCTCTGCATCTCCTCATGCTGCTGCCTCCGCCGCTCCTCCTCCTCCTGCAGCAGGATCTCTGCCTGCCTCTGGGCCTCCTTGAGCAGCTCCAGCTCCTGCAGCTTCCTCTCCTTTTCCTCCTGCAGCTGCTTGAGCCGTTGCGTCTCCTCCTCCTTGGCCGCCTTGCGCTGCTCACGCTGCTCACGCTGCTCCCGTCGCTTCTGCTTCAGGTCCTTGTGCAGGGACTTCTTTCCCTCGCTCTGCAGCCGGATGGCTGTCTGGATGGCTGGAGAGGGAGGGCACGGTCAGTGGGGACACGCAGGGGGCATGGGGGAGCTGGGCAAGGGGCGTGGGCTGGGCACAGACCGAGTGTCCACTCCTGGCGCTGCCGGGTGTCGGAGGCGCTCATCTCGTAGGTGCGGGACGAGGTCTTCACGCAGAACATGCACCTCTTCCCATCCCTGTCTGGCAACACCTGCAGGGACAGGACACAGCACAGCGTCACCCCCTGTACCCCACCTTATCCCCCCGTCTTCAGCCACAGGACTGGCTCTCCCATGCTCGTGGATGTGAAACTGTGTGGCTTTGGGGTCTGCTGTCCTCAAGCTGAGCGTGGCCCGGGCTGTACCTCCACGCAGCAGTGTTTGTCCAAGGGGATGCTCCCCTTCTTCTCCTTCCGTTCCTCGCTCATGTAGTAGGACAGGACACTGGGCTTCAGCATGAACCACCTCTCTGACCAGTTCCTCCTCAGCTGGCCCTTTTTCCACAGGTAGCCCTGCGCCCAAGAGACACGGAGATCAAAACGGGGTGGGAGCGGGACGGAGCTCGTGCTCCAGAATATGTGAGCTCCTTGCCTGTTTGAGCACATCCTCGATGACCTCCTGGTACACCTCCTCCACGGCCATGCTGATGGCCTCCTGCTCGATGCCTCTGAGGAACCGCCCTGAGTTCACCATGTCCAGGAACTGCCAGACTGTGAGCCCACCCTGTCCCTGCGGCTCCTGGGACAGGTAATCATCCAGCTCGCAGGAGTTCAGCTCCACGTTCATGGCTGTGCAGATCTTCTTCAGCAGGTACTCCACCTGTGGGGAGGGAGACACTCAGGGACAGGAAGAAGCCAGAACTGTCCCCACCCCATCGACCCATTTTGGAGAGCCCCAGGCCACCTCTCTCTCCAGCCTGGAGGTGCAGGACCCTGATCCCAGAGGGATCACCCCTTGTGAGGGCTGAGGCATTCCAGGCAGCAAGGCTGGCTCAGGAGACTGGAACTGGGTTAGAATTTGACCTCTGCTGGGAGGTTTTTCCTTTTAACTCCACGGCTGGGATGTTTTGGCTGGCTTGTCTGCAGAGTAAGAAAACTCTGTAGCAGTCAAAAGCCCAAAGGAATACAGGCCAGCACTGTTGAACCCCATTCAGGACTGATGTCTCAAAGCCACAGTGAGCTCAGCACCACTGCTTTCCAGAAATCACTGGGGAGAAGCAGGGGGACAGGTCTGTGTGGAGATCAGCATCATTTTAAAACTGCAAATAAAAAGAGTCAAGGTGGTTGACATGACGTGGGGAAGATGGTGAGATCTTATTCCAGCTCAAGCTTTGCTGCCAGCTCTCCTCTGCCCACAATCTGGGGACTGAGACTGATGGGTGACTGCAGGGAGCCACAAAGGTGACACATAGAAGGGTCCCCGCACCCAGCTGGATTTTTTAAAATGACATTTAATTGTGAGAAGGGCAAGAATTGAATGCAGTTGCTCAGGATGATTCAGTTTTTCATGGTCTGGGGAACAGGAAAAACCTCTCCCAGGGCACAGGAAGTGCGGTTGCCCTCCCACGTCTGCGCAGCATGGTGCTTCTTGCCTTTTTTTCTCCTTTTTTTTTTCTAATTTTGACTTTTCTGCTGATCACAGGAGGTTGATGGGGTAGAAGGCAACAGCAGCCATTTGCTCAGCCAAGTTCCTTCTGCTGAGGCCACTCTTGGCCTTCTACACTTGCACATTCTCCCCAGATCTGCCCTCCCTTCTCATGAGGTTTAATCTGACCCCAGAGAAAGGGAGAACCTTCCCCCTAAATGCTGTGGAATTTGGAGATTTGGAGATTACTGCCAGAGGCTTTTCCTTGGCTGGCACCTCACCCTTAACACTCTTCATGCTGGGCAGGGCAGTGGCCACGGAGAGGGACAGCCAGGTCTGCTCTGCCACTGCCCTCTAGGCAGGACAGGCTGCAGCACTCTGGGGGGGCTCCCCTCTGAAGTCCCCCTCTTCTCCCTGGGCAGTGGGGGTGGCTGTGGGCACTGTGGGGTGTGTTCAGGGCAGACAGCCCCCTTGTCCCACCCTCAGCCTCCTCTCTCTCATCCTCTGGAACGCCACGTCCTGCAGGATGCAGTGGGACATGCCAGGAAGCAACAGTGAGATGTGTCACCCACAAATGGGGCTCTGCCAGCACATGGAGCCCTGGGAGGACAGGGGTGGGGGGAGAGGCAGGTCCTACCTCATCTGGCACCATGACAAGAGGGTATTTGTCCTCAGACAGAAAGTTGAAGAGGCACCAGAGCTTGAAAGCATCCTGGTGGGATACAACGCTATTCCCGTTCCGGTCGGGTTTGTAGTTCTTCTTTGCTGTCAGAGTCCAGCAGAGCTCATCGAAGTTTTCTTTGACAAAAGCGCCTTCCTCCACCTGCAGGCAGGAGTCAGGGGGTGAGAGGGCAGCTGAACAGAGAGGATTTCTGAGGGAGGAAGTGCTGGAGAGAAGAAACCCTCACTCCAAAAATCTGTTCAGTGAGAAGCATGGCGTGATTGGCAGCACCAGCAGAAAGCCCTGGGGTGCAGCACAGGCAGGATAATGTGGAGCTCTCCAAGCCCACCTCCCCAGTTTGGGGTTTCTTGTTATCCCATTCAACCACAAAGAGGAACTGAGGAGTGAAGGGAAGTGCTGGCCCGAGGGCAGCCAGCAGGAATGGTGCCTTCACCAGCCTCATCCCTGCTGCTGTTCTTTAATTGTGTCCTGGCACTGTGAGCTGCCCCGGGCAGCACGTTTGGTGCAGATGGGTCAACTGTGATGGGGATCAGAGGAGCTCTGGATGTCCCTGGGTGCTCCATCCCAGCTGTGTGAGCCACGCACCACCAGCACCACCAGGCAAACTGTGGCGACAGAGCTGGAGGAGAACCTTCGGGTGACAAAAACGGAAAGCTTCTCTTACTAGGAAAACCCACTTCCCCCTTTTCAGGCTGCCTCTGGGATTCTATTAGCCATGGTGAAACCAGAAGAGGTGGATTTAAAGATCACCCCCCCCCCCCCCCAAAGAAACATGTGGGCAACTGGAAGGACTTTAGCCATTCTGTGATGGGGAGACTGGGCTGGGCTGACCTTGGGCAGCTCCTGCTGTGGGCTGAGGGAGCTGGAGAAGGCTTTGCCCTTGCTTGCTGCAGACCAGATCCCTGCAGCCAAGATCAGCATTACTGGATTGGGCTGGGCAGCTGCTGTCAGCTCTGGGCAAGGCAAAGATGGACACAGGGATGGGGACTGGCACAGGGACAGGAACACCAGGAGAGCCAGGGGAGCGAAGGGTTACTGCACCCAGCTCTGGCCCCTTTCTGTGAGCACACAGTGGAAGAAAGCTGTCAGTCATTCTTCCTCTCCTCACATGCCTGGAGGAAACAGCACCCACAGATTAACCTCTGGCTGTTCCAGACAAAGGTGTCTTTCAACTGCAGAAAAAAGGGACAAAGCCCTTGCCCACCCCAACTCTGCTCCTGCCTGCACCTCATCCTCCTCCCTCTCCTCCTTGCCAAATGAGGTCACACCTCAAATTTGAGCACAGCTGGAGAGGATAAAAGGAGCTGATTTCTCTCTCTGAGCCCTTCAGGAAACGCGGGCAGAGATGCTGCTCCATCCAGAGCCATGACGTAAAGGGATGACTTCATCCTTGCCAGGGTATTAAACATCCTTGCTGAGTATTAAACATTTCTCACTCGTTCTGGCATTCACCGGAGCAGTGACGCTGCACCCTCCTTCCACCCACCCGGGCATGTGATTTCCAAGAGCTGAGGGGAGCTCCCAGGAACCTCAATGTCCTCACGTGAGGTCTGGGGGATGACCAAGGAGCTCACCTTGTCCAGGATGTACTTGTTGAGGTAGGGCATGTAGCCCTGGCTGGACACCGGCCCGTCGTCGTCATCACGGAAATGCTCTTCCAGCGCCACGGGGTCGTGGGGGATGCACAGCACCGTGTACAGGTTGTGAGACAGCACCTGGCCGAGCACAAGGGGTGGTGAGAAGGTGAACAACCTCCAGCCCTGCCCCGGCACATCCCCAAGGTGCCACCCTGTCACTCACTGCCCTGGGGACTGTGCCCTGCATGGCATCACCTCCCGGCAGCCACAGCATAGAGTCAAGGTTTGGGTTTGGGCATAATTTCCAAATTTTTCTCCTCAGAGAATCATTTAGGAACAGGCAAAAATCGAGGATTTTTTCACATTAGTTTATTTTCTTAGCACATGAGGAACTTCTTTCTTGAAAGGGCTGCTTCAAACCTCTCAGAGCAAACAGGACTCGCGCTGATCTAGAAAAGATAAGCTCTGTGGCTCTGATAAGCCACCCCAAGCTATGCATTTGATGCAACCGTGGCCCAGCCTGGCTGCTGGGAGCACAGAAAGATGGAAACATGAAAATAGGAAAGACTGGTGAGAAACTAAGCACAGGTTTTGTCTGGAATGGAAGCAGACAGTAGAGATCTGGAGACACGCCATCCCCAGAAATACTCAGCAAGACTTACCAACAGCCTGTTTTGTTCAAATCCCCCCAAATAAAGAGTGTTTACAAGCTCACAAATTTCCCATGTGCTGGAAAGCCTGGAGCAAGGCTGCCCATGAGCACCACCAGCATCTCTAGCTTGTGGTGCTGGGCAGGTGGTGCTCTCCTTGCCTTTACATCCCAGAAGCGGGAGAGGGTTAAATGAGTGTCCCACACTGACACCTCCCCACTGCAGCAGGATCTGCCAATGCAGCTTGCCAAGGGCTCAAGAGAGGAGCTGAAGGAGATGGAACAGCATCCCTACTCCTCTGTGCAGGGCTGGAAATTTCCTCCAAGCAGGAGAGGAGCCGCCCGAGGCCATGATGGCTGCTGCAGCTAGAGACAGTTCTTGCTCGACCAGATTTTCATTCTTTTCCACCCTCTGGACCAATGGGATCAGCAGGACTCCACCCTGTGCTCACACAACAGGGCTGTAGCCCCGAGCACTGCTGCCACAGCTGTGCCTTTTGGGGCTCAGTGCAGCCCCAGGGTCCACACAGCAGTGGAGAGGCCTGGGAATATCGTGGACATCCTCCAGGATGGTAACAAATCCATCAGGATTAATTCAAAGTTTGGGAATCCTATCCCATTCTGTGTTTCCAACGTGGGCCCTCATCTTCGTCCCTCCTGCCAGAGCAGCCCTAAAAAGCCCTGTGAGGTCTCACTTGTGACCCCAGCCGTGGGGCACCCCCTGAGCCACTCCATCCCTCCTGACACCCTGTGTCCAAAAGGTCTCAAAGCCCCTCCTCTCACAGGGCTGTCTATAAACAGAGGGGAAAGCCCTGGCCTGGTCAGTGGTGGTGTGACTGGAGAGAGGGGAGCTGAGAAACCCTTTGCAGGCTCTGAAACTGTGACAGGAGGAGGAAAACAACAGCAGGGATGCTACGAAAGCAGTTTGCTGGTACAACCTTTCACCGGTGGCTGGGAGGGCAGGGGTCTGCCTGACTCCTCCTCGTGCCCTGGATTCCTCCGAGCACCAGCCTTGTTTCTGTTCTCCACCCTCTCCCACCGCTGTCACACCCATCACCCATGAGCAGAGATGCCCAAAAGCAGCGGGGCAGTGCTCAATATTACCAGCCAGGCATGAGGGGCCACACCCCATCCTACATCCCCAGCCCGGCCAGGCAGGGAGACGGCAGTGGCACATTTGATTGAGAGCACAAACGCCTCCCAAGAGCAGGGCTGGCGGTGTGTGCCTGTGCTGGGAGCAAAACTACCCGACCTCGTTGGGCGCGCAGCACCCGACCACAAGCTGTCCTTCCTTCCTGTGCACACACACACACACACACACACACACACACACACACACACACACCTACACGCAGCAGCATCTGCACACGCCTGCCTGCGTAGAAGTGCCCCTGAAAGGAGCCCAACGGCTTCCCACAGCTGCACCTTCATGCTGGAAACCCCTGACACGTTCCCAGCAGCTGCCCGGAGAGCGGCCGGAGCTCAGCCCCCGGTTGCTGCTCTGCCACGAGGCTCCCACCCAGCTCTGGGGCTGGTTCTGTCCTGTAGGTGCAAACCTGGCGTCTCTCCTGCCCCTCTTCAAGACCCTTCGTGCAGCAACACGCCCGGGTGAGGGAGCAGAGCACAGCCCGGCTCAGGGCTCAGCAGCCCTGGAGGAGTTTGGAGAGGGCTCGGTGGCTTTAAGGCTTTTTTGCTCAGAGCTGCGAGACCCCGGATTCCTTCCTCACTGAACCACGGCTGGCTTGTGTAGGCTGGGGAGAACTCAAGTGGTTTTGGGGGTGGAAACAAGTTCTCCTTGGCCTGGAGACAGTGGGAAAATCATCCAGAGCTGAGCTTTGCTGTTCTGTGACCTGCTGCCAACCCGCTCAGTCACTGGAGGTGCGTGGGAGAACATCCCTTCCCCTCTGAAGTGTCCCCCTGGGTAAAGTCACTTCAGAAGTGCCATCCCCAGCATCACCACAGCCTCTGCACCACCGTTTGCAGACCTTGCACGAACTGTCCATGAAAGTGCCATTAAAATCAGAGTTTCTGTGGCCTCAGCGTGGTCACTGGGGGGATAAAGGTCTCACAAGACAAGCACTGCTGGTGCTTTTGGGTCCATCCCGCGCCTGGGCCAGGCTCTGGACCCAGAGCAGTGGTGCAGGGGATGCTGTGAAGGGAGCACAGCAGCCCCTCTCAGGGATTAGCAAACCGAATTAAGCTCTGGCCTACTTTAGGATTTTCCTTAATTCCTTCAGCTATTTCTACGGTTTTAGCAGGTGAGCGTGGCTCGCAGGGCACATGCCACGAGTTCTGGGGGGGCAGCCGAAGGCTCTCAGCCGCAAAGGCTGAGCAGGAAGAATCTGCCTTGCGCTGCTTCTCCTCCAGATCCCTGCAATCAAAACTCTTAATTCTGGGGCAAAACGCACCCTCCTCCCAAAGTCCAGCACCCTCCCTGCAGTCTGTCCTGGGGAAGCCCAAGAAAATAGAGGGAATAGAGGAAAAGAGGGTCTTTTTGCAGTGGTTCAAAACTGATCTCGCAGACTGGCAGCAGCTGCCAAGTCCTGACGCAATAACTCTCCGCGCTCAGCATGTTCCTGCTCAGGTCTCTCCTCTCAGACCCTAGTACCAACCAGCATTTCCAACCCCAGTGCCAGCCTAAGAACCAAAACGGATGAAAAAATCCCATTCCCACCGCGTGCAAAGGTTTAAAAATGAATTATTCTCAGAATCAAGGGTGGGTTCCAGCAACCCTGGCCCGGGGGCAGACAAAAAGGTTTTTAAAGCTATGATGCGTTTGATGAAGGGCTGACGGGATGAGCCCTCTCAAAGCTGCTAGGAGTGGGGAGAGGGGAAAGTGGAGAGGTTTAAAAGGTGCTCTGTTATTTCTGGCCACACCACTGAGGAGTTTTTGTTTAAAAACAACCTGTCCCTACCTCCCGACCCGCTGGCTCAGCGAGGAGAAACACAGGTGCTCCGGCAAGCAAGAAAACGTAAACAGAGTTTGGGCTCTTAGCTGGCCACAGAAAGCACAAGAAACTGATAACTAAAATGTAGATTTCTTATCATTTTCAACTAGAAAACTACATTTGAGCATGAATGCCCCCCCACACCACCACCCCTTTTTTTAAAAGGGATTTGCCACAGAGCCTGCGAACTTCACCAAAACCAGCGTGGAGAGGCAACAACAAGATCTTACTGCTCTAAATACTGAACAGTTTCTCCGCGGAAACCCGCGGGGGTACAAAGCAACCCCGGGCTTGTTCCGCCGCTCGCTGCCCATCCCTCCATCCCTCCTCCGCCGGGGCCACCCGAGCTCCCCGGGGGACTCACTTTGAGCTGCGATTTGGACACCTTGCCGCTCTTCTCCACGTCCAGGGCGGTGAAGGCGTACCAGATGGACTTGAGCAGCTCGGCTCGCAGGTCCATGGCTGGCGGCGGCGGCGGCGGCTCTGCCGAGCCCGCGGATCCGGTTCCTGGAGCCGCCCGGGCGGGCGGGACGTGGGGCGGGAGCGCCGCCTGCTCGGGGGCGCCCCGGGAACTGCCCGGGCCCCACGGCCGCGGCTCTGCTGAGCTCGGCACGGAGAGCCGAAGGTCCGTGGTCATTTGCGTTTTGGGGAGAGAAATCCCCGCCCTGGCTCAAGCGGCGGGAGCGCTGCACTCGGAAGGGATCGGTCGCGCCGGGCGAGCGGAGACCGAGCCTGTGGCATCCTGCGGGTTGTGCCCGTTCCGTGCCCGCGGGAGCATCTTTCTCTACAGATTCCTCTGGGATCTGACCCATGCTGGGAGCCTGTGCTCAGGTTTACAGCTGGACTCGAGGGTCTCGGGGGTCTTCTCCAGCACCCAGAGCAGGGGAGGCACCTGTGGGACAGGACACCAGCCCAGGGGAGGATGGAGCATGTGTTCAGACACAATTCCCTAAGTCTAAGCTTGCAGGGGTCCCTGGAAGAGCCAAGGCCTGATGTGAGATTTCAGGGAGGTTTTTCTTAGCCCCTCCAAGCCACACACTGAGGGCACAGCTCCCTGCTCCCAGCCCTCCTTTGCTGGCAGGACATTGGGTCAATTCCATGAATTTCCTCAAAGTCCTTAACTCTTACAGCTGCTGACCACCACCATCCACCCTCCCCTCCCAGCTTCCACGAAAGAAAAGAGGGGTCCTTTTANTGACTCACTTTGAGCTGCGATTTGGACACCTTGCCGCTCTTCTCCACGTCCAGGGCGGTGAAGGCGTACCAGATGGACTTGAGCAGCTCGGCTCGCAGGTCCATGGCTGGCGGCGGCGGCGGCGGCTCTGCCGAGCCCGCGGATCCGGTTCCTGGAGCCGCCCGGGCGGGCGGGACGTGGGGCGGGAGCGCCGCCTGCTCGGGGGCGCCCCGGGAACTGCC
>VWZN01010094.1:234972-248486 GCA_013396955.1 Regulus satrapa | reverse complement strand
GCAAACACACATTCTCATTTCTCAGGCAGTTATAAATATTGTCGTTTCTAGGAGAAAAAAAAAAAAAAGACAAAAAAAAACCAAAACAAAAAAAACCCAACAACTTCCCTCTAAATAATATAAGGAAGACTCAAATGATTGCACTTAATACATATGAAAAAGGTAGAAAGGAGGATATCCTAGTGCACAAACATCAACTCCTGCTCTTCTCAAANAGCACACGCTCACCTTGAGGATCTCCTGGTGGTTCTCAGAGGCGTAGAGCCTTCCATCCCGCACGATGTCCTCCACCAGCTGCTCGTAGTCCTCTGCCAAAGAACACAGGGCATGAGCTGCCACTCGTCCCCAAACTTCTGGTCTCCATCCTACAGTCCACTCCCCCAAAGACACCCCAAGTGTGAACTGGGGGTGACCTGGGTCCCAAATTGTGGGGGGGAGAAGGATCAGTGTGCTGGAATGGCATCTCCAGTGTCCCGTGCTCACCGTCGTAGGTGACATAGGGGATCTGGAAGCCCCGAGCGCTGTTGGCTTCGCTGGTTTTGAAGTTGATCCAGAGCTTGCGGGAGCGGGCGGTGAAGGCGATGGGTCTCTCATAGGTCTGGCAGGTCTCGTAGGTGGTGATGGAGGATGGGGAGGCTGCAGGGAACAGCGAGGGGACACAGGATGCTGGCTGCCCATCAGCAGAGCTACCCCCAGCCCCACTGGGTCAACGGTGGCATCAGGGATGAGAACTGGCCATGCTGGGCAAGGCTGAGCCCCCCTGATCCTCATGCTACATACCAGGGGTTGTTATTCCTTCCTTGCTCCAGAAAGCATCAAATGGGGCTTTTAACCTCCAAAATGAAGGCTGAGGCCCAGGTAGGCAGCACAGCCCATGCACATCCCCCTGAGATCCAGCAAGACACTCGGAGGGCAGGGTGATACCTCCCCACTCACCCTATTCCCAAAATTCCCCTCCTGCTGCCTGGGGTTGTGCCTTCCTCCCTTTGCACAAGGCGGCTCTGCCAACCCCAACCTTTTCCTCCCCAGCCCCTCCCCTGAGCACCGTGGCCTGCTCGGTTACCTACAGTTTTTCCGCATGACCAAGACGTCGCCACACTCGTCCTCGGAGGGGAGGAAGATCTCCGGCACCACGATGAGGATCTTGCGCTTGGGCGGGNCCCCCCCTTGTGCTGCAGCCCAGCTCGCCTACTTTTGCACTGGGACACAGAGGTGGAGCCGTCGAAGTCGGTGGTGGTGTTGCCAGGGCAGGAGATGCAGTAGTTCTGTCGGAAATCGGGCTGGTAGGTGCCCACGGCGCAGCGGATGCAGCGGTGCACGCTCGTGTTGTAGTAGTGCCCAGGGGAGCACTGCACTGGGGGGGTCAGGGAGCACAGGGGGCTGTGTCAGGTGCTGGCACGGCCCTGCTGGGTGGCCCTTTCCCGGGGACCAGCCCTGACCTACCTNGAGATCCAGCAAGACACTCGGAGGGCAGGGTGATACCTCCCCACTCACCCTATTCCCAAAATTCCCCTCCTGCTGCCTGGGGTTGTGCCTTCCTCCCTTTGCACAAGGCGGCTCTGCCAACCCCAACCTTTTCCTCCCCAGCCCCTCCCCTGAGCACCGTGGCCTGCTCGGTTACCTACAGTTTTTCCGCATGACCAAGACGTCGCCACACTCGTCCTCGGAGGGGAGGAAGATCTCCGGCACCACGATGAGGATCTTGCGCTTGGGCGGGGGGTTGATGTTCCAGGTGCACTCGATGTTGGCCGGGTAATTCCCCGGGTAGTTGGGGGACTCGATGTAACCCGTGTACTCACCCAGCTCCCCTCCACACTGCCGGTCTGCAAGGCAGGCAGAACGGCTCAACCGGGAACCAGCGGCATGGGGGGAGTGGGGGAGTGTTCCACTGGGGGTGGTTTACTGGGCAAGAGGGGCAGAGTCCCATTAGGCAACCCCCCATGCCCGCACAAAGCACTGAAACGAGCCCAAACTCCACTGGATGTTTGAATACTTTTGAAGGAGGACCCNGAGATGCAGTAGTTCTGTCGGAAATCGGGCTGGTAGGTGCCCACGGCGCAGCGGATGCAGCGGTGCACGCTCGTGTTGTAGTAATGCCCAGGGGAGCACTGCACTGGGGGGGTCAGGGAGCACAGGGGGCTGTGTCAGGTGCTGGCACAGCCCTGCTGGGTGGCCCCTTCCTGGGGACCAGCCCTGACCTACCTTTGGTGTCGCAGTCCTGGAAGGAGAGGGCTCCCTCGTGGCGGGTGGTCAGCCCTCCACCGCAGGGGAAGCAGAGCGCCCGTCCCACCTCGGGCTGGTAGGACCCACGGGGACACGGCTGGCAGGGCTTGAAGCCATCAGCAGAGTGCTGGCCAGGGGGACACTGACCTGCAGGCACAGGCATTGTTCAGCCCCCACGTGCCTGGGGCTCTCCTGCCCCATAACCAGATCTTCTTTCCCCTCAGCCTCGGCAGCACCCATACACCCAGAGCAAGTGCTGCCTTTCCTGGGGGCTCCCCCTAAATAATAAACACCCAAACAGCAACTTCTGTGGGCCCTGGGGATGCTCAAGGCTTTCCTGCCTACTGGTTAATGGTTGAAGTTGCAGCCCTGGACATGCCCCGTGTGCCCCGAGCCCCACGCCGTGCCCTCCTTACCGGTGCAGCCGGTGATGTTGGTGGCTCCTATGGGTCCGAAGGTGTCTCCGCGGGGACACAGGTCACAGGAAAGCTGCCCCTCCTTCTCCTGGTAGGTGCCGGGAGGGCAGGGCACGCACTGCTCCGTCTGCCCGTGGTAATAGGTTCCCTGCGAGCAGCTGACTGAGAGCCGGGGGGGACGTTGGTGATGCTGTGGGGGCTGTCACCGCCGGGTCCCCTCGTCACCCCACCATGCTCCTTACCACACTTGCTGGCCAGGCGCTGCTGGCCCGGCCCACAGCTCTCCTGCCGCTCGGGGGCCACGCTCAGCTTCCGGGCCACCTCGTACTCCATCCCTGAGAAGCGCAGCAGGAACCGCTCCTGGTTGATGGATTTCTTCAGGGCTTTGATGGCCGACTTCAGCTTTTTCTCCACTCTCTGTCGCAGGCAGTGCAGGTTGCAGCTGGCTGGGCGGTGCAGAGGGGAATGGGGGTACAGGGATGCAGTGAGAAGGGAGGGGTGGAAAAGGAAGCCCAGAAGCATTGAAACCATCCCCCAAATGCTCAGCTGCAAGTGCTACCCAACACATGCCAACCCGCTGCAAGATGAGGACTGGTTTATCTCTCCTTGCTGCATGGCAGTGGTATCGTGTCCCTGGTCCCACCACCTGTGCCTGCACCCAAGACGGGTCAGGCCAGTGCTGTGCCCACCTGTGATCTCCTCGGGCTTGATCTCCGCCTCGAACTCCAGCGTGATGCGCGTCACCTCTTTGCTGGGGGAGTTGCGAGCCCGGCGCCCCTTGCCCTTCTTGGATGAGTCGCACTTGAGGTTGACGAAGGTGACCTGGCAGTCAGAGCACGGTGCCGAGCCACCTGCAGGTGTGGGGACAGCTCAGCACCCCATCCCTGCTGGGAGACAGGCACCCCCAGCTCCCCCCAGCACCACAGCTCACCTTGTGGCCCAGCCCTCCCGGCCTCCTCCTGCTTGCCCTTGGCCCGCGGGTGCAGGTGGCACTTGGCATCCTTGATCTTGAAGGAGGCCTTCTGCTTGACGGGCGCAGCCACAGTCTCTGAAAGGACAGGCGGGTGCTCAGCAACCTGGCATGGCCCGGCCAGGCCGGTGGCAGCCGTGGGCACCCCAGGAGCCCCCTTACCGAGGCACTGCTGGCTGCTGTTGGCGGCTCTGTGCTGGCCACCCTGCCGCAGCACGGGCGTCCCACAGCTCACCGTGTAGCTGCTGTCAGACTCTGTCAGGGAGGAAAGGGAGTTGGCTCTGCCAGGCTGGTGCCGTGGGGGGATGCTGCCCAGCACCCTGCCATGGAGATCCTGCACCAGGGATCTGTCCCGTGGATCTACCACAGCCAACGATGAGCCCTCCCTCCCTCCCTCCTTCAGCTGCTGCACCCCGGCTGTGCAGCCATTCCTCTCCCCTCAGTTCGGGCCGTGCAGGGAAATGGGAACTCCCCTGCCCATGCTGGTGGTGGCATTAGCACCAGTACCTGGCAGAAATCGGGCCTTGGAGGTGCAGGAAAGGGCACAGCTGTCCTTCTTGCCCATCTTGTTGCAGGTGAGGGTGGCCCGTGGTGGCACCGAACCTGGCAGGCACTTCACCAGCTCCAAGGGACACGCACCAGCTGGTGATGACAATCAGGGATTCCCATGGCTGGCACAGCTCGGAGACCCACGAGGGACCCCTGCACCCTCCAGCTCATGGGGGGGTTCACCGGGGAGGAGAGGGTGCCAGAGCGTAGCAAAGGGACCCCAGCCTGGCATCCCCAGGCCCTCAGCTCCTCCTGGCTCCTGCCCTGACGTACCCACACAGTCCTTCTTGTTCCAGTGCAGCTTGCAGCCAGCAGGACAGGTACACTGGTAGCTGCCAGGAGTGTTGATGCAGCCAAATTTGCAGCCACCCCGGTTGATGCTGCACTCATCGATGTCTGTGGGGCACAGGAAGAGGCAGTGGGTGAGGGACCCGCTCAGCTCTGACCGTGAATCACTGTACTGCCTCAGGGCTGGGATTCTGGCCGGATAAATCCAAGCCCAGCTGGGACAGGGGATCTGCACCACAGGGCACTTCCAGCAGCGCCACCTCCCCGCAGCTGTGCCAGCCCATGGGGATAAGGGACACCCTGACTCCCGGTGTCCCCAGGGGCTAGGCAGGGATGGGTGCAGCCCCTCCAGGCTGAGCCCAGTCCCAGCCCCTCGTAGGCTGATGGGGCAGCAGATGGAGCACTGAGAAATTGAACCCAAAGGGCTCAGCAGCCCTGGTTCCTCTCCAGCAGGGACCCCCGGCCTGAAATGATCCTTCAGGTCAGGGATGGAGCCGTCCCTGCCACAGCCCTCCCTGCCCAGCTCCTCCTCACTCGGGGCATTGGTGGGAGCCATCAATCCCTTTGCTGCAGGGCCACTCCGAGACAGTCCCAGGGGCTGCGCTGGCTCACGCTGGCTGAGATTCAGAAATATGAGGAGGGTGGCTGACCCTCGCAGCACTGGAGCACCCGGGCGCGTCCTCCCGGGCCGCCGGCACCGCTGCCACAACACGCTCCAGCAGCAGCCCCTGCAGAGCGTGTTTCATCCACCTCCCCGCTTCCCGGGCGCAGCACGCCCCCGCCCTTGGGAGCTATCTGCCTTGGGAAATTGAAATCAAACCCTTTTGATGTTCCCCTTCCCACCCCGTCACAGCTCCCTGCCAAAAACGCCGGGGATTTCTCCCTCTCTCCCGCTGCAGACAAGTCGCAAATTGCTCCTGTCGCTCTGTTTGAAGTTGCAGACACCAGTGAGTCTGGCTGTGAGCCCCCTCCGTGCCTGGCCTCAGCCCGGGCTATGCTGGAACCGACCTTCCCTGTGGGCCCTGCGGGTGGGCAGTGTCCCCAGGGGTCCCCCAGCTCTCTGGGACCCGAGCCCAGCCGGCCCTACCTCCGCAGTGGGTGAGCCCGTAGAGCGTGTAGCCCTTGTGGCAGAGGCACTGGAAGCTGCCGGGGGTGTTGATGCAGAGATGGTCACAGGTCCGGTCAAAGGAGCACTCATCGATGTCTGGAGGAAAGGCAAGGGGAGGAGGTGAGAGCTGGCACGGCAGAGGGGCTGTGCCGGGCATAGGGACTGTCCCCTTCCTGCCCCAGATGCCCCAGCAAGCTGAGGGCTGTGCTGGGATGCTGGGGGACCCTGCACTGGTATCCTCCAAGGGTCCAGAACCAGATTGCTCTGGGCATTCAATAGCAGGATGCTCTGGGGATCCAACCAGTGTGCTCCAGAACCCTGTGCTCCCTCTCTTCCTCCAAGTTTCTCCTCACCCACTGCACCAGCACCCCCCTGCCACAAGCTCCTGCAGCCCCTCTGCACCTCAAACGGGCCAAACAGGGCCAGCAAGCTGCCCCTGGCACGGGAGGGATGCAAGAGCCCCTGGCTGCTGCCCATCCAGGGAAGGGAGGGATCAGGAGGATGCCAGGGAGGGATCAGGAATGCTGCGCGGGCAGGTCCTGCCTCGGGGACGGTGCCAGCAATGTCTGCTCAGCCCCGTGGGCGCCTCGCCGGGGCAGGGAGGCCCCGGTTGGGAGGTGAACCCAACCTGGTGGGCTGGAGCATCATTTTATTGGCTTCATTAAGTTAATTGCTGCACTCACGTCAAACTCCCAGAGCGCAGAACCTGGACGGAGATGAAAGCGGTGGCGGCCCCGGAGCCTGCCAGCCCCCTCCTTCCCCGGCCGTGTGTTCTCAGGAGGCAACACTCAGGCTCATGCACACCTGCCGTGCTGACCTCGGCCATGGGCTGCACAGTGACCTGCTGGGTTTGTGTGGGATGTGCAGAAAGATGTTGGGACGCGGAGAACAAGGTGGAAGGAGCAGCATGGAGCATTCAGGTCCCTCTGGAGTGAGCAGGAGGCACCTTCTCCCCACTCCAGCCCTCCAAAATCTGGGAACCCTGGCATCTGCCTAATTGCTGGCTTTAATTCTGCAAGAGCCCACAAGTCCCCAGCTCTGAGACCAAAGGACAAAGCCCCAGACCAGAGCCTAAATCCAACACTAATCCCCTGAAGGATGTGTGCAGTCCACAGGAAAGCCGAGAGGAAGGAGCAGCCAGGGCAGCACTTCAGCAGCAGCAGCAGCCACGGGAATGCAGGGAGGGGCAGGGCAGGGGCCTGGGCACTCACTGCCCCTTACCTTGGCAGTTCCTCTCATTTATGAGCAGCTTGTAGCCCTTCTTGCAGCTGCACTCGAAGCTGCCCACCGTGTTCCTGCAGATGTGGTCACAGCCGCCGTTGTTGAGCCGGCACTCGTCTATGTCTGGTGGGGACAAGGGACAACTGTCACGCCCTGGCTGGGGTCCTGGGGTGGCCAGGGGAGCTCAGGGCTCCCCTCTGGATGCTGTCCCCACCATGGGGCAAATGGAAGAAACCCTTTGGGCTCTGGTGGTCAGCAGGGCAACGTGGCTGCTGGTTTTCTCTGTGTGCATCTGAGGAGCCAAGGTATGACACTGGGCCAGGTCAGGACTCTGGGGCTCAGCTCTCCTTGGAAATGGTGCAAAATTATTAATTTCTGCAGGTCTCAACATGCCCCAGAGTAGAGCCAGGAGCACCAAAAGAGCCTCTCAGCTGAGTGACAGCACCAGACCAGAATTTGCAGAGCCACAGGTTTAGGCTGGGAACAGCTTTGGGGGACCAGGAATAGCAGGAGAGAGAGGGGAATCCCCTCCTTCAAAAACAGCCAATTGACAAAATTACTGCTTTTCAGCCCTTGCCTCTCTGCTTGCCATCTCCTTCCTGCCATTAACAAAGCTAAAGGGATGATGCACAGTAACTGCAAAGAACCCCAACAAAGGGAAAAAGGCTGTAATATGGGGGTTTTGGTTGTTCTTCTTGTTTTTTTCACTAATCACAATATTTACTGTTAGGAACCAACCTGTGACATGGAAGGAGACCAGGAGGAGGCAGGGGCCTGCCCTGTCCCTCCATCCCCCAGTGCTGGGGCAGCAGCTCTGCCTCGCTGGGGCTGAGCCTTTCTTTTTATGACTGTAGGGAGCAAGCTGTAAACCTGCCTGCAGCCATAATAAAACCCCAGACATAGGGGACGTGGCTCCACGTTATTGCACATCCCTGGAAACTGCAGGATTGGAGAGGGGTGGATGCTCTGATAAAATACCAGGGGCAGGGGGTTCTGGAAGCAGTCAACAGGTAGACAGGCAGCCAGCAGTGGGACAGGCTTTCCTTTCAGCTGGGGTCAAGTTCTGAGAGCTGCCAAAAGACAAAACGCAGGCACCAGCCAGCCCTGAGGGGGGCAAGTTTGGGGTGCAGGGAAAGCAGCCTGCAAGGGTTGGGGATGTTGGTGGGACGTGGAACATCTCGGGGTGTTCTCCCCCACGTGGGACAGGGTGCTCAGACCTGGCCTGGCAGTGTCCCCAGAGGGACCTGTGCATCTCACACTCCCAAGAGCAGGGAGTGCTCTTGGGACATTCCCTGCACATCCAGCCTTTCCTCTGGGCCAGCTGAGGCTGTGGGGTGGACTGAGATGGGACACGACCCTCCAGCCCCTCAAGGGCTATGCCACTGCCTCCAGCTTGACCTGACCCCCTTTTGCTCCTCCCCATAGGCTTCCCAGGGGCGTGGGGCCAAGCACTGTGCCTGCAGCAAGGCGTCCCAGTCCCCCTGCCGGGGGGTGATCCCTATCCCCACCCCACAGACGCAAACACCAAGCCAGTGAGCTCCAAGGGCAACGTGGAGCTGAGCTAAATCAGAGCCTTTTCTAAGGGCACTGAGGACACTGAGCGGGGGTCTGAGGCACCCATGGGTGAGCAGTGAGCACCCCAGCCCCACTCACACCCTCCTACCTTTGCACGTCTTCCTGTCGGGCTGGAGCATGAAGCCCATGGGGCAGCTGCAGTGGACGCCGGTGGCCGCGTCATGACACTTGCTGTCACAGCCCCCGTTGTTCACAGCACACGTCTCTGCACGGGAAGGGGAGAGAAAGGCTGGGGTGAGGGACCCGTGTTCAAAAGGCTGGGGGAGTCACGCCACCCAGATGTCCCCCATGCCACAGCCTGGGAGTGGCAGCGGGTACAGCCCTCCCTGCGGAGCCCTCGGCTCTCACACAACAGCAGCGAGGCCACAGAGCCGTGAAATAATGAACACATGGGGGTGGTGTCCCCCACAATCAGGGCCTCGTGGAGACCACCTTCGGCAGCTCCCAAGAGGAGGAATTCCCTTTCCCAGGGACAAAGTCACAGCCAGACATGGGTCCCGCTGGGAGGGCCCAGGCTGCAGCTCGCAGGGATGGGGGGGCACAGCCCCAGGGGGGTCCTGTCCCCCTCGCTGCCACAGAGCCACAAAGCCACGGGTGACCCTGTGCCATCGGTCCCTGACCGTCACCCGCTGCTCAGGCACGGCGGCTGCTCCAGTCTCAGGCTAATTTGGGAGACACATCATATAATTAAAACACACACTCGGAGGCAGTCCAGTCTCATGGAAAAAAAAAATCCAATTGAAAAAAAAAAGAAAAAAAAAAGAAGAGAAGCTAATTATTCCAGTATTATCAAACTCAGCTGTTGCTGGTAGGACTAGAAGGGACACTAATTTAAATGAAGCATTTTCAGCTTGACAGCTTCCCTGTGAGATCAATCCTCAGTTTCAACCCTAACCACCAGAACAATGGTTTGAAGTGCATTAAGTTGTTCACAAAGGATAATAAAATATTCCTTTCAGAAGGCTGGTTGCTTGGATAAATGAGGCATTTGGGCTTCAAGGAACCCAAGATGAAAATGCCTTGAAGAAATTCCTTGGAAAGAGCAAATCCCAGGTTCTCCTGCTCTTTGCAAGCACTGCATGGGGTAGGAATGACTGAACCATCCAACCATTTGCCGCGGGGCTCGGGAGCTGGGATCGCTCTGTGCTCGTCTTGCCACTGCTATTTTTATGATGTCCCATAATAAGAGAACAAAAGGGACCGTTTTATGAAATTAATCGCCAGCACAATTACAAAACCTAACGGCAGGGGAAGGATTTCTGCAGATATTATTCCCCCAGCCAGGTCCTGGAGCTTCACGCGGCCCAGCCGTGCCAGGGCCGTCCCCTCCCTGCGGCGCCGGGCCAGGGACACGGGCGGGTGACACCGTGCCCAAGGGAAGGGAAACTTTCCGAAAGCCCAGTGAATCGTTTGTTTAACGCCAGCCTTTGTTCCAGCAGCTGATGCAGAAGCAGCCCGGGGAGGATTGATTTAACAGGGTCACCACTGAGATGAGACGATTGGCTCGGTTCAGGTGCTGCTGCCAGCGGGATCGAGCTGGAGAAGCAGCTGCAGCAGGGAGGATGAGCTCTCCAGAGAATGTGGTGCCCTGGGCATATTGTCACCGTGCTCACGGCTTCCTCCAGCGCTGCTGCACCCCTCCTGGCCCCTTTGCACCTTTGGGAATTCCACCTGAGATTAAAGCCAGTCCCACCCACCATCCCAGGGCAGCTGCCCAGGGATGAATATGAGCTCAGTTAGCACAGCCAGAGCACCGCTGCAAACCCCTCTGTGAAGAGGGAGACGCTGTCCTGGGTTTGCAGAAAGCTTGGAGGGGGCTGCTGGGGTACCTGTGAGGCAGTGGAGGTTGGCAGCACGGGCTGGGCTCTGGAATGGCCCCGGGGAGCAGCAATTGTTCGGCGGAGCTGGCAGCCCAGGACTGCTCCCAGCCTGGCGTGACTCACCAGCCACACAGGGCTTTGGTGAGGCCTCCATCGCTCAGGCAGGGAGAGGACAAAGCTTCACACGCACACACAGACTCTTTCCCACCTTCCTCCATCCCAGCTCCGGTCTCACTGCCTGACTGCTGTGCCGTGGCACTCCTCGCCCTGCTCAGCACCCCCACTGCAGACACTCTGGCCTCACCTCCACCTTCTGAGAAGTGACAATCTCAGCAGGATGTGCTCCCACGAGCCAGAGGGGATAATTCCACAGTAATCAGAGGGATTACAGCTGGGCTGGCTGGAGCATGGTGATGGCACGGATCTGGGGTCCCCCCTTTTCCCCACCCCTGTGTGGCAGGCTCTGCAGAGCCCCCCAAAAGCTGCAGTCTGTGTTCCCTGTGCTGGTGAGCTGAGCTCCCACAGCTCATGGATGTGCCAGGAGTTTGCCTGTGCCCAGAACACCCAAGATTCCCCACCACAAAAAAGTTGCCGCACCTTCTGCCTCGGTTTCCTTAGTGGCAGAGCAGAGGCATCACCTTACCTTTGCGAAGGGCTTGGAGACCCCGCGGGGATGCAAAGAAATCCCTGGGGAGGTGCCCAGCCCAGCCATTGCAGCTCTGCCATCGCTGCAGCTCTGGGCAGAGAGCCACTGTGCATGGCGAGACCAAACCCTGGGACACCCTGAAGGTCCCAGAGGGGACCATCCTTGAGCGGGTGGGCTCTAGAAAGGGGCAGCTGGGAGTGCACAGCAGAGAGAAGGGCACAAGCATCCCCCTCCCCACCACGCAGCTGCCGGCAGCCCACGGTGAGCTCCTCCTGGGTGCGGGGGTAAGCACTGCCACGGCCGCTGGGAAGCAGATTGTCACCCCCAGCGCCGGGCTGGATCCACCAAAGCAGCGTGAGAGCCTCATGCAAGCACAGCAGCGGGAGGGGTTCCCTGCTCTGTCCCCCAGCCCAGCCCCGGGCTGGCCTGGCGGGGTTTGGAAGCGGCAGAGGGGCAGGGTTAGTGAGACATGCGGTTAGCGCAGCAGCTCAGCCCCCGAGCCCCGGCATGATCTCCAGAGGAGAGACCATCTACGGTTAGACCCCTTCGTAGAGATAGAGAGAACAAAAATATTTACCATTAGAAAACGTCTCAAGGATAACGTGTTGCTGGAAGTGTCTCTCCCCTGTTTAACATTATAAAAAAGTGATTTAGAAACAGTGTCCAGCAGGGAACTTGGTTGGTGTCACACATCAATGGGTTCAACTCTGCTGCCTTTCCAGCCTGGTGGAAACTGTCACTTTGGGCTTTTTCTCTCCCACCTCCCGAGCATTCCGTGTCCCTCAGCCTCTCCAAACCCCCTCCAGCTGTGCTGGGCTGGTTGGAGCCCCATGCGAGCGGGAGAAGCGCGTTAAGAGAGCGTTAGTGCAGCCTGTTAGTCTGGGGAACCAGGTCCTCGCCCTCCTTGTGAGCAAAACCAGCACGCGCCAGGGCAGGCGGCGATCCCCGAGCGGAGCCACGCGGACGCTGCGCAGCCATGGGCTTTGGGAAGGCAACCACACCCCGCCTGTGGCAACTGCGCCCCTCGGATTGAGCAGCCAAGCCAGCAGCGAGCCCGAATCCTCAGCGTGCTTGGGCTGCTCAGCCTCCCCCCGTGGGTCAGGGCACCCTGGTTGTGGGTCCAGAGCTCCCAGCACCGCCAGCTCCACAAAGATGGGGAGCATCAGGCCACAAACCGCCCAGGTGTGCGTCAGAAAATCAGCCCTAAAACCTGAGCTAGGCTTAGTTCCCTTCTCCGTCTAATCATACTGCTCCCCCTTCCACCCCATCCCACTCCACCGGTGCTCGCCACGAGTGGGGTGCCAGCAATAGCCCTGCTGCACCCCAAATATAGGTGGGAGGGAGCTGCAGGGATGCCTTGGCTGGTAAATCTTCCTGGAAAGCCAAAATCTGCATCAACTGTGACAGCCGTTCTTGCGTTTCCCCGCAGGCACTGCACCCTTGGCTGCTGGAGGGCTGATTTATGTTCTTTACTAATTTTTTTTTTTTTTAAAGGCTGCTTTTGGAGCATAAATATAAATATATAAGGTCATCGGCCTCCCCTCCCGGCTCCCCCTCCCCCTCGTGCCTGCAGACATGTTGGGAGCCATTAGTGATGGCCCCTGTGCTTAGAGGCATGTTCCTCATTATCTGCATTTTTAAAAGCAGCAATAAAAAGCAGAAAAATGAAAAACACCGGCCGTGGCCTAATGAAACTGTCACTCAGAGGGGCTGATCGTGCTTCCTGCCGCGTGGTGTGATCTGAAGGGAACCTGGACCAGGGGCCTGTCCCGGCAGCCCATCAAAAGCACCGCGTACAATTTCAAAGCCCATGGCCCGGGGAACGACTTTGCGTTTCCCCTCACTGGAAACTTTATTCCCCTTGAAATGATGAAATATTTTGGAGGAAATGGGAAAGGGGCGGTGAAGGGGGCAGTGTGGATGGGGGGGAGGGCTGTTTGCTGTGCCCGAGCCATAAAACAAGAAAGGGTGGTTATAAATATCCGAGCAGGTACCTCGGCTGTAAATCTGCCGGCCGGGCATCCCCTCGGGGCGGCTGCTGGCTCCCAGCGGCTGGAGCACAACCCCTTGGTGTTCCCACGGTGGGGCTGGGGATCGGGAATCCCCCAGGGCATGCAGGAGCTGGGCAGGCCCCTTCCTGTGAGAGGGGATTGCAGAGCCCAAAGGGATGAGACGGGCGTGGTGTGGAGGTGGGCTTTGGGCTGGTGCTGCTCCTAACATCCTCTAGTGCAGTGTTTGATTTCCCCTGGAAAGGCGGACAAGGGGAGAGCTCACAGGGATGTGCTGGCTGTGGTGGGAGATGTCTCCCCACAGGTACAATGCAGGGTGTGAGGACAAAGAGGGAGACTTTGGACAAGAACAAAAGGATGAGTGACCTTGGGAACCCCCAAATCCCACCCTCACACCTGTGGTGTGAGTGCAGAGACCACCCCCCCGGCAAACAGACTGCTCTGAAGCATCCCCCAAACCACGAGATGCTTTGGAGAGCTCCTCTCTCATCCCCCACTCCCAGCAGATCAGGGGCATCCTTAGTCCCAAACCTGCCCGAGTCAGACGCCGCACGCAGGGCCCTCCATCCAGGAGGAACCCACCCGAGGTCCTGAGCCCCCCACCCAGGCACAGCAACCCCAGGGAGGGTCCTCAGAGGCGGGACAGGACTCAGTGGCTGTGGGGACAAACACGAGAACGGCGGGGACCA
>VWZN01010094.1:219104-234921 GCA_013396955.1 Regulus satrapa | reverse complement strand
ACTGGGATCCATCCTGGGAGCAGGCTGGGGGACAGCAGTGGGCTGATGGGCAGGAGGGTTTGCTGGGGGCTCAGCCCCAAACAGCCCTCAAGCTGGCAGGGAGCAGCCAGGGGCTCGGGGGGGATCCTCTGCCCTGGGGACGGAGCCGTCTGTGGAAAGCACGGAGGGTTTTCTGTTCAGGCACAGCAGGGACATGGGGAGCCAAAACCTCTCTTGCTTTCAGTTCCTTTTTCTTCTTCATTTTGCAATAAGAACTCAAATGTCTCAAGCAATTGCGGACTTAATCACTCCCCAAATATAACATTTTTTAAATCAAAGCAGCTGTTATACAGCACAAGCATATGAAACCAGTAAAACTTCTATCTCTGCTTGATGTTTTACAATTTGAAAACACACACAGGAAAAGGACAATTCTGGGGGTGGTTGAGTTGTCAGGTTGTTGGGGTTTTGGTTTTGTTTTGGTTGTTCTTTTTTTCTTTGCAAAACAATTGTTCCTGAGCCGAGGCCCCACAACACCAAGTTGGAACAGATTGCTGTGGGCAAACCTGCCCCCTCCACATCCCTCCTCAAAAGCTGACAGCGACAGTAACAATTCCCAGCGCGGGGACATCCTCACAGCTCTCTCTCCAGCAGCACAGAAGCAGGCAGGGAGCCCTGCCCGCACCCCAGCACAGCAGCCTGTCCCCAGGCGTCCCCTCAGGCACCACCGAGATCCCCTCTGCTCCCTGTGGCTGCAGGGACAATCCCTGCACCCCTCACACACGGGCCGAGCTTCCCGGCTCTCAGCGAAACCGCCGCACGCCCAAGGCCTGGGAAAAACCCTTCACCAGGCCAAGGACAAATCACCTGGGGGGGGAAGATGAGCCACCCCACAGCCCACCCCACACGTGGGCGATGGCCTGACCTACCTATGCACGTCACCCCGTCCGAGTGCAGCAGGAATTTGACGTGGCAGCCGCACTTGGGGCCCTGGTCGGTGTCGTCGCAGGTGTGCTGGCATCCCCCGTTCCCGTAGTTGCAGGTCACTGTGGGAGCAAAGCACCAGTGTCACCGTGGCCCCAGCTCCTCCTCCCCTGCCCAGCACCCACCTGGAGCTCAAAAAGCTGGCTGGGAAACGCCTGGTCCCTGCCCTCAGAGACTTTTCTCTCTCCTTCTCTTCCTTCCTTCCTCCCTCCCTCACAGATAATTCCTAAAGCCCTTCACTTTCCCTGTGGGATCTTGGCAGATGCAGGCTGTTATGTGGTTTTCTCCTGTCTTCCCCCTGCATATCTGCTAAATGCCACCACTGGAGTCCAAGCAAAGGGGACTGGTGGGCTGGTTGATCGTGACCCTGAATCCAGTGCTACAGGGGAAGGGTGAAACTTTCCCGAGCTCTGGAATGACACGGGAGCTTTTGGGAATCCCTGCCAGCCCTCCCCAGGGGGCAAGGTGTGCTGTTCATTTAGTTTAGGATTAAACCTTCATTTCATCAGCAATTTTACACATTTGCTGTACACAGCAAATGAGAAACAAAATAAAAATAATTGCATAAACACACACATATCTATTTAATAAGCCTGGCACTGCCAGTGGGATGCTGGCAGGAGATCAGACAGGCTGAGAGCACCACAACCCCCAGGGAGAGGATTCCTACGCTCCTCACATGCCAATCGTACTCTCCTTGTTCACCTCCCCTTTGGAAAGTGAAACACTGGGACAAGAACAGGGGATGCTGAGCCTCTGGGACCCCCTTGAGCTGCCATTTCAGCCTGGTCACGTAAGGACACAACATCCCACAGAAAGGGGGCTGCCAGAAGCATTGTCTGTAAGGGCAACAGAGACAGAGCTGAGCTTCAGGCTCAATGAACCAACTCTACCAGGCGGTCAGGGCTTTGCTGCAGGGGCAGGAGGTGTCTGTGCCATGGGGACAGGGTTAGGGGGTCCCTGGGAGGCCACATGCCCAGCCCTGCAGCGCTCCTTACGTTTGCAGTCGCGCTGGTTCTTGGTGAGCTCGAAGCCGGGGCGGCACTCGCAGGCGATGCCCCCTTTGGGGGTCTCCCGGCAGATGTGGGCACAGCCGTGGTTCTTGTTCATGCAGTTCATGCCTTCTAAAAGAGAAAAGGAAGCGGAGAAATGCTCCAAAAGCTGCTGACGCTGGTCGGCGGTGGCAGAAGGACGTCTGAGGTGGGATGGGGTGGGGAAGATGATGGCAACGAGGGGAAACCATGTCAGTGAGGACAGGATAACCCCGGCCAGCTCCTGGCACAGAGCTGCTTGGGAAGGTGGACAAAACCACCGGGGAGCCTTCAACCTTTTATTCCCTCCTCCCTTGGATTGGACCCTGCTCCTGCACCTCTCGGTGGCTTTAAAGCCCACTGAGCTGCAGACCGGACAAATCACCTCCTGTCCCCAGCAGGGACCACCCACTGTGGCACCGGGAGGAAGGAGCAGCCAGCTTGGACACGCAAGGGATGGGCACACAGGAGATGCCACAGCAGCTGCTCAGCCAGGGGCAGGGCGAGACTCCTGGGGAGCTGAAGTGACCAGCACAGCTGGGAAGGAGGAAAGCAAAAGCACTCAGCTGGCTTTGCCAAGCAGCAGAGATAAAAATCAGCAGAGACACAAAAATCTCTCATTTCCTCCTATTTTGGCAAAGAGATTGCTCCAGATGGCAACAATTTAGAGTTGGTACCGAGACTAAGGGCAAGACCTGGCAGGGGAAGATGTGTCTCTTAAGGTAGTGTGAGGACCTCCAGGTCTTTCCATTTCTTAAAAATTATAATCGTTATAATTCTTTATTAAAAATTATAATTTTTTATAAAAAATATAATAATCCTACGGTCTGGGCATAGGATTAATGTCCTCTGCTCAGTATTGCTTTGTCTGGACAAGGGGCCTGTGAGGGTTTTGCTGCAGGACATTTACCACCTCTCACCAACGCACCTGCCACAGATTCACTTTCAAATCTGCCACACCAAGAACCCAGCAGCAGCACCTAAACCCAGGCAGGAGTGGCCAAAGGCGACAGAGGACAGACCTGCCTGATAAACCCAGGGACAGAGGGGTGCCCCAGGGCATGGAGCTGCTGAGCACTGACCTTCAGGGCGCTGGATGCAGGTGTGCTGGTTGTCACTGAGGAAGAAGCCCTCCCGGCAGAAGCACTCGTAGCTGCCCATCATGTTGACACAGGTCTGCTGGCAGCCGCCGTTGCCCTCCGAGCACTCATCCAGGTCTGCAGAGGGAAGGTGGCAGGGGGTGAGCACAGCTCCTTGGCACACCAAGGTGCCAGATCCGCTGTGGAGCAACCTCCTCCTGCCTTACATGTGTGATCCTCCAGCTGGAAGAAAGGGGAATGCTGCCCAGTGCAGGGGATGAAGGCAAAGCACAGCAAGAGCGGCTGCAGGGGTCATACAGCTGCCCTGACTGATGGCCTCATTGTACAGAAGGGAACACCAGACCACAGAGAAAGGGGTTTTCCTCGTCCCAAAAAACCCCAAAGCACCCAAGATGCTCATCCAGGATGCTGGCTGCTGCCAACCCCTGCTCCCAGCCCCTCAGAGCCTGTCGCCAGCTGGGGATGCCTGCACTTCATTAGGAGGAGCTGGGAAACCTTAGCCCAGAGCAGGGATAATTACTTGTAAGGAGACTCTCATCCCCTGCCCTGCCGCTCGGCTGCTCTCACACCTGTTTTGGTTTAACAAGCCAAGGCTGCAAGGGGCTGAGATGTGGCCCCGTGGCAGCAGCAATGCCCTCGCCCCAGGCTGCTCCTGCTCCAGCCCTGCAAAACCTGCATTCAACAAAGAGCAGCTGCCCTTTGCCCTCTCTGGAGGCTTTCTGGGGACAGTGGTCCAAGCTGAACTCACCAGTGCCCTGAGGTGCCAGAGCAACGAGGACGCCGGGCTCGGGCAGAGACAAACCTGTGCCACGGCCGCCCCTTGCCCCCTCTGCCCGCGGTGCCGGGCGGTGGTGTCGGGCCGGGAAGCGAGGGGCCCCGTGCCAAAGAAAACGTCCTGTGAACTCGAGCGTTGCGGAGCCGCGGCCGAGGGGAAAGCGGAGCCCCGCCAGCACGGCCCAGCGGAAACGCCGGAATAGCGGCTCAGGGACGGCACGCGCCAGGGCTCCAGGGCCCCCAGCACCGGCCCCCTCCCCAGACAGCACAGCACGCACCAAAACCCCTTGCTCTCGGGCAAAACGGATGGACAGATGGATGCCCGAGCAGCGTGGGTGCCTTGCACTGTGCCCCAGCCGCGGGCAGGCCCTGAGGGGACGCTCAGAAATATCAAAGCAGGGCGGCAGTTCTAGCTGGAAATGGCCAGGCAGCAGAGCCCAGGAGCACCCCACAAACGTGGGGTCTTGGAAAGGAGGTGTTGAAAACATCCTCCCACCCACAGGGCAGCGAGGGCTGACACCTGGGCTGCAGCCAGGCATAAAGGGACATCCTCTGCAATGGCAGGAAGCTCATGTCTTCCTCCAATGCTCATCCCAGCCAAGCTATGTCCCACAGATGCCAATAACTCTCCTCAAATCCCCCTGCTTAGAACAAGGGCTTAATGTCTTGCAACTTCTCCTTCCAGCTCTGCTCAAAAATGAGGAGGCAGCCGTTCAAACCCGATGGCTGAAATGAGACTCCACCGCTCTAATACCTGTTTTATTAAACGCAACAGAGATGGGCAGAAGCCAGCAGGGCCTGTGTCAGGATGGGGGCTTGAATTCCTGTCCTGGTTCAAAAGGTCACCCAGGAAGGGCAATGGAGGGGCCGGCGGACTCTGGTGGGCACAAATCCTGACCCCTGTCCAGCTCAGCTGCTGCCATGGCCCCGGCAAAGCCTGGGCCCAGCACGCTGCTTTGCTCTGCTTCTCTTTCTTTTGACTAAAAGGGGATGCAGGCAGGTCGGCCAAAGCACGTCGGGATCGGAGATGAGATGCTGGGATGAGCTAAGGAAGGGCTCAAGGTGGGAGCTGGCACGCTCCCCCCAGACCCCTGCTCGCCCGGCTGCTCCCCAGCCATCTCCATCCCCTCCCACCCAACTCTGTAAACACATGACGTCCAGCTTTCCTTTCTTCTCCTCGGGCTCATCCTCCCCCGGGAGAGGAAGGCAGAGCCGCCCGCCCGCGCCTCCTCCCAGCTGTGTAAATCTCCCCGCTCCCCGAGGAGGCTGCAAAGATCCCGGTGATGGTGGTTAATGCAAAGCGTATGTGTCCATAATCCCTTCCCCCTCCTCCTCCTCCCAGTGATGAGCTCATTAATGACCCCTCTGCAGACACTAATTAGAAAATAGCATGGGCTCCAGGCGGAGGGGAGGCTCCCAGCGCGGATGCCGCGGGAGGAAGCGGCTGCCGGGCCGGGCAGCTCCACGGGCCCCGGGGCTCATCGGCAGCTTCGGCTCCGCCGCGGCCGGATGGAGTTTGGGGCGGTGGGAAGTGGCAGGGAGGATGCACGGCCGCTCCGTAGGCAGATGCCGGGTTTGTCTTGGCCTGGGGATTATTTATCCAGTCCCTTCGCTGGTTCCCATCCCCACCGTATTTACTATTAACTCATCTATTTTGGCAGGTGCGGGGCTGACCTCAAGCACGAGCGGGGCGAGCGGCAGAGCCCGGGTGAGCTGGCCCTGCCCTCGGCAGCGGCGCAGAGCTGCTGGCCGGGCCGCTCGCCGCAGCAGGATGCTGGGGAGCCTCAGCCCCAGCAACTCCAAACCCAACTCTCCCAGTTTCACCTCACCCCAACCCTCCCAGTCCATCCACAGAACGAGTTTTTCTCCCAGCACGGAGCATCCTCCCTTGGCATCACCCCCGTGTAATGGGGAGCAATCCTGTCCCCAGCGAGCCATTTGCAGCACAGGACATGCCTGCAGCTGGCTTCGTGCCCTGAGAGTGCCACCACGGTTCCAGAGCTCTACAGCAGGCCTGGGGGTGCTGGATCCTGGGCAGTGCCCAGCCAAGAAAGCCACCGGGTTGGCCCTGAGTCGCTGACATCCCTCACCCAAGCAGTTGTGGCCGTCGTGCGCCAGGCGGAAGCCGTCGTAGCAGGTGCAGCGGTAGTTGCCGGGGATGTTCACGCACTCGTGCACGCAGCCCGCGTTGTCCTCCCGCTCGCACTCGTCAACGTCTGGGGAGAAGAAGGGCAGGAGAGCTGCAGGCCTGCCCTGGCTGCTGCCCGCCACGGGTGCTGCTCCCCATCTCCAGCATCTTTGCCACCCAGCTGGTAATGTGCCCTGGGGTCTCCTGCTCTCTCTGCCTATTCCAGCAGGTCCTCAGCTCCATTATCACCAGCAGCATCCCTCTAGACTCTACAAAACCATCCCTATTCTCCCCAGCTGAGATGCTGGACCCCCGGCTAACCCAGTGTCTCACAGCTTTAGCTTGGTGCAGGGTGCTGGGATCCTCCTGGGGTTTCCCAGGGTGCTGGCAGAGCAGCCCTGTCTCCATGGCAAAGCCCTGCAGTGCCTGGAGCGCTTTAATCCCTCTGCTATTTCTACTCGGCCCATCCTGACCCTGAACCTGCTTCAAGCAGAGCTGGGAATTTTTCCCCTGCCCCAATCCTGCTTTCCTGCTGCTGCTGCTCTACAGAGCCCATTTTCTTTCCATTCCCCACTCAGTGTATCTATAGACAGATATATGGCTTTACCTCTATCAATATCTACACTTACACCTATATCTGTATTGATATTCACATCATCTATATGTCTATTTCTAGATCTTATTTAAAGTTTCTTATATTTTAGCTGCTAACACAGTTCTGTAGCCTCAGGGTCAGAAATCCTGCAGGAAAATAAGCCCAACTTTGTTTAAAACAAGCCCCAAGTGACCCTTCATGGGCAGCCCCAGCAATGCCAGAACAACGGCTGCCACCTTGTTGGCTGCAGCAAGGACAGTAAGAGTCTTCTCTGTCCCCATGCACTGCCAGCAGGCCAGGAGTTTGGGACAGAAAAGGGGAATAAAAGGTTTACAATGGGCTGGGGTGAACAAGTGGCCTTTTTGCATAGGCCAGTGCTGATGAACCACTGCTGGCCTCTGGCCTGTTGGGGCTGCCACTCATCAGCAGGCCTCTGGCTCTGCCAGCGACGTGTCCCTACCTTTGCAGTGCTTCCCATCCCCGGTGTAGCCAGACTTGCAGATGCACTTGTAGGACTTGGGGGTGTTCTGGCAGATGGCATCGATGTGGCAGTTGTCGGTGCCCTCCACGCACTCATCAACATCTGCAAGAGGACAGGTGAGGGGAGCAAAGGGGGGAGCCTAGGGCCTCCACCCCCTGTCCCCCTGGGAGCCACCGCCCCAGGTAATGGATCCCAGCAGCCTCTGGCTCCTCAACCAGCCCTGGCACAGCTGATGGCTCTGGACATGGTGAATCACCGGGTCCACTCCCAAGCAGCACCACCTGTGTCCCCTCTAGGACACATCACCCTGAGGCTCCCTGGGCCTTTCATGTGTCTGATGATAGGAAATGCTGCTCCAGCACTCCTAGTCCAGGCTGGAGTCAGCCCAGGAAGAGGTGAAAGTCTCTGTCTCCAATTAGCTGTTTCCTGAGCCGACCAGGCACCCAAATAATCATCATCACTTTCTATTCTTAGGCGCCCAGGAATGTGCACGAATTAGCAGGGACCACACTAAATAAATGTGGGAGCCAGGAGTGAGAAGCAGGAGGGAGAATTGGGAAAAACATCAAGGCTTCCTTGGGGACACAATCTGCACCGTCCCCATCTCCCTTTGCTCCTCTCTGGGATGCAGTGCTGTGGTACCCAGGACACCACATCCAGAGCTCCACGTGCTGGCAATGGCCTCAAGCAGCAATGCCCAAGGGTTTGCTGTGACGGGAGGCCGTGGGAGGAGAGGTTTTCATTGTATTTGGGAAATGGAGAAGCCTCGAGCAATGGAGTGAAGGTTTGTGAGCAAAAGGCTGTTCAGCTGGCTCTCGCTGCCTTCCCTGCTCTGGCAGTCAGGGAGATGCGGTGCCCTGAAGCGGGCGCATCCCCTCTATGACTGCCAATGCCTGGAGATCGGGCTGCTGAGGGGCAGGTGGGGCTGAGCATCATCACCCACAGCCCTGCAGGTAAGGGCAGGGCTCCCAGAGCAGCCCAGGCTCCAGCTCCACGTGGGGAGCATCAGCGCTACTCCTGGAGGGATTTGCCTCCACCTCATCTCATGGGGATAGGGAGCTTCTCCCTGGGGAAGGGAGACCTGAGAATCCCTCTACCCCCTCAGGAGGAGCGTGAGCCTTCAAAGCTCTCAGCTGCCTTTAAAAAAACCGCTTTTCCGCAGCCCCAAGAACAGAAGTGCTCCAGGAGCTCCCCAGAGACCCAAACCATCCCTGCAAGCGGCGGGTAGGCAGGCAGCCCTGCGGGACGGGGCCCACGGCCGCGGGAATGCCAGGCCGAGCCCGGTGCCGGCCACCCCGGCGGCTCTGTGCCGGGAGATGTGAGTCACCCGGCCGGGAGGAGGAGAGCTTTGTCTCTGCACCAGGGAGGCGGCACGTGCCTGCGCATTGTATAAATATTTACAGCCCGCATTCATATTTGTTATTTGACATTAGCCATGGCCCGCGGCCACCACGGCCTCCCTTGGGCCATTAATCACCGGCTGGAGGCTGACCCACCGCGGTGGGGACGACGGAGGGATCGCGCAGCGACCAGGGCACTGCTCCCGGCTGGCACCCACCGGTGCCACGGGCCTGCGGCCGCCCCAGCGCCATCCCCTGCCCATGCCAGGGGTCCCACGAGGCTCTTGTCCCTTTGGGGAGCTGAGTGTGGCTGTTCAGCATCCCGGGGACTTCACCTCAGGCTCCTGTATCCCTCATTGGGCTCCCAGAGGGGTGCTGGCAGGTTGTGGCACTAGAGCAGGGCGATGGGGGGGGGATGCCAAGCTCTGGCCACAATGTACACGGGAACCCAGCAGCAGCAAAGCTGATGCTGACCCAGAGGTCTCCTGAAGCTGCAGACGCTGGTGCTGGCCCTGCACGGTTGGGAGCTCCCCTTCAGGCGTTGTCCCAAAGTTATCAATCCCGTTGTGATGCTTCGAGCTGTGGTGGCAAGGTGACAGCTGTCAAGTCTGGCACCCCAGGGCCCACCCTGGTGCTCAGGGGGGAACCAGCACCCAAACAGTACCGACCATCCATCAAACCCCATCACCTTCCTCTAAAAATGCTCAGAACATGGAGCATCCACCAGGCATAAATCACATCATTGAAACTTTCCCAGCCTTTTGCCAGGAATCTCACTTTTGGGGGAATTTTATTTCCTATTTCTTTTTCCTTCTGCTCTCTCAAACTCAAGACAATGAACAACATGCATGAGGCACCGAATGCACCTCTGGCCCTTTCCCACTCACACATGTATAGCATCTTTTTTCCTCTATCTTTTTTTTCTTTTTTCCCATTCTGCAACTTCAAAAGTTCTCTAACTTTGGAAAGATTACACAGCAGCAGAAGTACAAAAGAAAACATTATCAGTTTTCCACTCTGTAATTTTTCCAAAGCTAGAGTCATCCTGAAAGGTTAAGGATCAGTTAAAAAAAAAATAAAAAGAAAAAAAAAAGAAAAAAAGTGTTTGTGGGAAGAGTGAATAAATACCCTCCTGGGCACCCCAAAGATCCCAATTTTAGAATGCTGAAATTTTGGCTCCTCAGTATCCTTCAGAAATTATGTAGTGAATTATAGTAAAACCCTCAGAAAAACCCAATTTTTAGCATTTCTGTCAAACACAAGCAGCATTTTCCCATGAAAGGGAAGGTCTGCACTCAAGGCAGAATGTTCTCCATCCAAAAAGCTGCCTGTGGCCTCACTGCAGGTGCTCTGAGTTGCTGCCACCATGTGAGAGGGTCCCTCTTCCAGACAAGTTAAGATTTTGAAT
The DNA here is from genome assembly GCA_013396955.1 of Regulus satrapa. Classification (NCBI taxonomy): domain Eukaryota; kingdom Metazoa; phylum Chordata; class Aves; order Passeriformes; family Regulidae; genus Regulus; species Regulus satrapa. Next base: position 225,101 of record VWZN01010094.1, on the reverse strand, counting down.
TTTTTTAAAAATAAAACATCCTTACTGATGTTCCTGTCCCTATTTGCTCTCGGAGTTCTTCGCTGGGGTGTGCCCTGCTTGTCCCCCTACTCCAGGGGACCTGCTCCATTCACGGTCCCAAATCCAGGTGGGCTTTTGGGAGGGTTTGCCAGTCCCCCTGCAGACCTGTACCCCTACAGCCCCTCCATCTCTTCCTTCCAGAAATAATCCAAAACCACTGGTTGTCATCCTAAGCTGCCTGAACCGAGCCCAACCCGGGCGGCGCAGATGGACGCATCGTGCCTCAAATCCCCGGCGCTGGGGAATTCTTCACCCGGCGGGGAATTTGGTTTGGATGAAGGTGTTGAGTCTCGCTGGGGACCGCAGGTCTTGCCCGCGGTGGCCCCGCTCCCTGCCCAGCCCCATCTCCCTGTGCCGCCGCGCTGGGGCTGACCAGGGCTCCTCAGAGGGCACGAGCATCCCTGGCACGGCCGTCGCCGGGGGCTGCGGCGAGGGGCAGGAGGTTGAGGCGCTCGCCCCGCGCCTCGGGCCATGTTTTTTATTCCGTTGTGGGTGGGATTTTCCAGCGCTGGCTGTTGGGCCCCGTTCCGCTCCAGCTGCAGCTTTATTCTCCATTTCAAAGGCAGCGGAGGCAGACGGTTTCAACGCCACTGCCATTTCGAGCGTGCCAAAAGCGGGGGGACCGTCACCTCCCCGGCACCGGCGCGCACCCGCCGGCAGCCAGGGGCTTCCACCACGGGCACCCGGCCACCACCTCTGTGCCCTGCGGCGTCACACCCGCCAGCGAGTAGGGGATAAAGCAACAGCTCGTATATTTTTAGAGCCTGGATTGAGGCTCTTCCCTCACTTCCTTATTTTGTTAAAAAAAAAAAAAAAACAACCAAAAATAAAGGATGGTTTTAGCCATAGGCCGAAAGTCCCAATAAATTTGAGGAGGGGGATAAGACAGGACAGCAAAAGCTAACCTGAAAAATTCTAAACAAACCCACCGTCCTTTTCTCCCTCTCCTGCAAGTGCTTCAGCTTTTTCTACAAATTAATTTTATTCTTTGTTTTTATATAGGCATATATATTAACAGCCTGTCTGTATGGGGATGTGTGTGTAGCTGTTGGCAGACATGTGGAGTTTCCACTCGGCCTTAATGCCAAATTAAAGCTTTATAACTTCAGTAGCTCCTTTTACCAGGGTATTAATAACCACCTCAGACACTGTGGTGCAGTTTATTAATCATTTGTTCGTCCAGGGAGCTCGCAAGGGCGACTCGTGCTGCGCCACAGCAGGACGGGCTCAGGGCACGGCCACGGGCAGTGGCCTGGGAGGGGATGTGGGCCAGAGGGGAGGAGGATGCTCTGCAATTCTGTAAATTGGCTAAAGCGGTGTCATCTGCACGCAGAGATCCTGACTCAGGTGCTGGGTGATGTCTTGCTGCCAGGATGGGGGTGCCAGTGGTCCCTGGGCAGGTACCCGTGCTCAGGATGGCTCAGAGGGGGTGGCTGTGTCTCACCATGCTGTGGAGACCCCCCCAAACCAGCCCAGTGCCCTGCACATCCACCCAGCTGTCCCAAAAGCAGGTGGGACACAGGAGATGCAGCCCCAGCGCGTGGCCCTGCGGGATGATGAGGAGGAGGAAGGAGGAGGAACTGCAAGTCACAGTGAGGCCCTGGGGCCATTTCCAGCCTGGTGACCCTACTGTCCAATTCCCAGACCCTCTTCTGTAACACTCACCATGGGTTTTGCTTCCCCAAAGCTGTCAATGACCCAGAAAAGGACTTTTTTATCCCGCTCACTCATGCTTCCCACTCCCGTGAGGGCAGAGCCAGGTTGAGCTGTCCATCCTCTGCAGCAGTCCAGGTCATCCTGATGGATCCCAGTTCCATCACCTGGGTAGGAAATGTTCCCTCCACCTCCATCCCACCTCCTTGTGCCCACTTTGGTCTCTTCAACCCAATTCCATCACCGCTTCCCCACCGAGGGTTTGATGCTCCACGCCAGCGGCGTGTTCATCTCCCCATGGAATTGCCATTGCTGTTGTTGTTCCTTTGGCTTATCGGACTGACCCAGCCTTGCCTTAAAAAATGTGTCTGTTTGTTTTTTGCTCCGGGAGCAACAATCCCAAGATCTCCAGCAGGGACACGGCCTTTCCAAAACACAGCCAGGCATCCTCCAGTGCCGCCAGACAGAGCAAACTTTATTTGCCATCCGGGGCTTCTCCTAAAGCCTCTCAGGGGACTTCGAATTTTGAAAGTGAAGGTTAAGGTCAGTCATGCTTACTTTTTTCCTAAATGGCATACTCTGGTGTGGCTGTTTGCAAAGGAAACAAAATCTATACAAAAGTAAAATAAAAAAAACCAAAAAAACAACTCTTGAGTAGTTTGGAGAGAGCAATACACTCTCTTTGGAGAGAGCACTGGAAGACTCAAGGTGTCTGAGTATTTATACTCCAGTTGGCAGTTACAAAAAAACTCTTCTTCCCTCCTTCCTACCCACCCCCTCCCCTTTTTTAATCTCGGTACAGGCACGTTAGACGCCCTCAGTCAAAGATCTCCTTTGAACTGCGTATGTGAAATGTTTACAGTTTTACATTTCATATTTCAGCGGGGTGGAGGGGACAGGCACAACAGTCGCACACTGTGAATGCTGGAGAGGTAGGAAGGCAGAGGCCAAGGGGGAGGAGGTTTGGCGGCAATGGGAGGGGAATCAAACAGCATCTCCATGCTGCAATTGGAAAATTTTAGACTCCTTAAAAAAATACAGAAAAATAATCCCTGGCGGTGTAGGCTTTGCAGGTGCATCCCAGCACACCAGCCCCTGAGACAGGACAGTGGCTGTGGCCCCGGGTGGCCACACAGCACCAACCAGGGGGGCTGGTGTCAACCCTGGGCTGGGCTGAGGCTGTCATCCCAGCCAGCACCCTGAACTGGGGTCGTGGGCATGCCAGGGGCTGCAAACTGGGGTGCTGGGGTCTCCCAGCTGCCTCTCCCTCCTGCCCCACACCACAGTATCATCTGGGGGGATGCGCAGTTCGCTGCAGGGAGAAGCGGCAAATCCTGGGATGTGTTCCCAGCGCTGAGGGCGCTGCCAGAGGGGCTGGCGCAGAGCTGCCAGTCCCTGGGCTCTGGGAGGGAGTGATGCCAGCAGGCAGCAGGTAAGGGCACTGCTCCACCGAGAGCAGGAGCTCAGGACAAACTCTTCTGTCTGGAAGGCTGTGAGGTGGGCTGACAGACAAGAGGCTGGGAGTGGGGGGGACATTATCTATCCAAAACCCAGAGGAGTGGTGGGCACAGCACCATGTGGGCAGCTTGGCCTGGGAACCGCAAGGAGAGAGCCCGTCCCCGATGTGAATGCGTGTCAGGAGCCTCCCTATAGTTATTTAGATTAATATTATCAGTTCTCCTATTGAAAGCTTGCCTAGCCCTAAGCTGACTCCACAGCCAGCCAGGTCCACTGGCAGACACCCTCCAGGCCCAGAAGCTGGCTCTCGAAATCCTTCCTTGCCCACAGACCAAACTTTCTGGGGTAATTCAGTACAAGAAAGGAGCCAGCAAGCCTGACCCACGACACAATGTTACCCCATCAAGACAAGATCATCTTGATGGGAGAGGAGCCCTTCCCAGCCTGTGACAGACACCTGGCAAAGGTGGCTGTCCCTCAAAAGGGCAAAGGGTTCAGGGTGATGTGTGTCCCATCGCTGGGGTGTCACCTGGCACACACGCCTGATGCTTTTGAGCAATCTCCTGCTAACACATGTCCCAGACACACAGAGCAGGTTCAAAGAGCTCGGCGGCTGCCAGCGAACACGGGAGACAGCAGGTTCTGAGGAAAGGCACGTGTTGTACCTGCCATCAGTGAGGCCCTAATGATGCCCGTGAGTTCGGCCCCATCCAAAAAGGACCTGCCCAGAGTCCTTGCAGCCCCACAGGCACCGGCCTTCGCCTCTCTGCAGACACCTCCCCCTCCCCAGCCCACAGAACCCCTCAAGGGCAGCCTCAGGGACCCCTCCTCCAGCACAGCCCCCCTGGGTGCTGAGCAGCCGGGAGGAGCCGGCGCTGTCCCGGGCACAGGGCGGGCGATGTACCCCGGCGCAGGATTGAGCTCACCTCTCTCCACCCCCACTCCACCCCTCTCCTTCCCTGAAGGGATCTGTCAAGTCTCTGCACGATGGAATTTCACTTTGCTATTTTAATGCAATTCTGGCTCAGGCTTAAATGGAACTGGAAACCAAAAGGCCTTAATAAATAAATATTATGATAAGAAATGAAAGCAATGCATACACTCAAGATAATTTGAGGGGGGATAAAAACCTAAGCATTCCTTTCTGTGCCTAAATCATAAAGCTTTATGTGAAGCTGGACGCCTTCTCACCAAACCTTTGCCCTGGAAAAATCTCCTGCTTGCCCAGGCTGCCCTCCGGAGAAGTCGCCTATTGTTTTAGAAACACTTTGAGCCAGATAAGACAATAGCCTTGAAATTCCTTCTAACTTTGTCGGTGACAGGGCTCGGGCGACCATGCGCGTGGCTGGAATCCTCCTACAAGAGATCTTTCATTATATCCTGCGCTCCCTGGTTTCATTCACACGCTATTTAATCTCGCCGTACGCACAAACGTGCAGCTGCCACAACAGCCCAGCCAGACCTGGGCTGCAGAAACCTTACGTGCTATGGAAAGAAAAAGAGAAAACCCGACAGATCGTAGAGATAGTGGTGAATTAAGGAGAAAACCCCCTTTGAGGCAGCCAACGGGATCATGTATGGGGCTGTGTGTGCTCGTGTGGGCGCGCACACTCCCGCGCGTGTGTATAGAAAAAAAAAAAAAAAAATCTGAGCTAAATATAGAGGTGCTATAGAAAAGCGAAGGTATAGATAGACCATACATAAAGCTCCGTGTGTACGTCTGGGCAGGGGAGGCTCTGGCTCAAGACGGGAGTTGTGAAACAGAAAAGCCCGAAGTTGATAAGGATGGGACATACCTCTCTTTCCACGAGATAGGGAAAGAGCTCCTTTAATTTTCAGCCTTAGCTGTGCCCAGCCAGCCGAAGTTTCCTGCTGCCCACAGCCCTGCAGCCAACATCTGAGATTCCCCCGTGCCGAGGTGAAGTGCCCGAGCACAGATGCAGCCTCCCGGCGTTATCAACACCCGCTCCGCCATCCCTGCCCTCCAACCCAGCCCGGAGCAGCCTCCTCGCCCACACTGCTGCCGTGGTAGCCCTATCTCGCAGACACAAAACCAGCAGAGTCCCCAGAGCCCCTCCAAACAGCCACGTTTTGCCTGTGATGGATGCAGACTTGTTTGCCCACCCTAATTTTCTGCCCCTGCACCCCCTGCCTTGAGATAAAGAGTCCAAACAAACAAACAAACAAACAAACAAAAAAAACCCACTAAAGTCTACGAAACACAACTCATTAAAGAGTTTACAAACCCAACCCCAGTTCCAAGGCAGTAGGCGAGAATATCTGCAAGCGACATTTAAAATCCCCTCCACTGTTTGTTGTTACTGCTGCTGCCTTCTCCAGCCTGCACTTAAACCCCAGCTCTAACGAGGAGATCCGGCTGCCCAATCCACACATCAAACAGCAAACCTTCGAGCAGGGAAGATTTTTCTCTTACCTTGACTGGCTTTATTTGCCAGCGTGTTTCCAGAGTGGAGGAGAAAGAAAAGGATGGAAAATCCAGCAATCTGCAAAGCTCCCATTGCAATCCCAGTCTGCAGGGAGGAGCGGGGGCAAGAAGGGGGATTTCTAGTGCTTTAAAGGAAACAAGGGGCTGAGCATGCGAAGGAAAATCAAGGGGAGGAAGGGGCTCTCTCCTTGCCGTGTGTGAGACAGAGGGAGGGAAGGGAACTGAACTGATGGAAAAAGCTGCTCTGGGTTCAGTTTGGGGCTCTTGGTGTTGCTGAAGAGGAGAGAGCGAGGGAGGGAGACCCAGGGCAGTTGGAGGAAAGTGGACTCTATCGCCCTCTCTCTGGCGGCTGCTCTGATCCCTTCTCCTTTTTTTTTTTT
>VWZN01010094.1:194041-211389 GCA_013396955.1 Regulus satrapa | reverse complement strand
TTCTTTTTTTTTTTTTTTTTTTCCCAGCTCAAACTTTTCACTTTTGGAAAAGTCTATCCTTGTCAGAATAGCTGAGCAAACCTTTCCCCAGCCAGCCATTCCAAGAGAATTTGTGTTAATCCAGATTAACGAACATAAAGCAATCTAGATAAACCGCATTAAACCAAAAACACCTTTGAACTTTTTTTTTTTTTGTTTTTTTGGATCACAATCCCTCCCTGAGCGCTGTGTGTGGTTTGGGCCTCCCTGTGCCTTCAGCTTCCCCAGAGCCGAGCTCTCCACCGAGCCACAATTAAGTCAAGTCAGCAAATACAAAGATTACCCAGAGCCAGTGGCACCAGCAGCAGCCCAGTGCTTTGCACGGGGAGCCCAGACACAGCTTTGGGTGTGGAGATGTCCAGTGGGGTGAGCTGGCACTAGAAGCATCTCCCCAGCTCCACGCACAGCTCCCAGTCACCATGCCTGGGCTGTGGCCAGGCTGCCCATGTGACAATGAACCAGACCCCTGCAAGCCTCAGTTTACCCAGCACCAACCCATCCCCTAAACACACAGATGACAGACTGGTCTGGAACAGCCCGAGACCAGGCACTGCCCACAGGAGGCTGGTCAGGACAAGGGGTGCTTTGCTCCCCATAGCTCAGAACATCCTCTGTGACTGAGGTGCTCGTGCACATGGGATATCTCACACCTGAGGAGCAGGGAGCTGACAGATACCAAAGCTGCTGGTGGAGCATGTGGCGTGTTATGGGCACACCTTGCCTGCCCACACCAGAGCAGCACTGCAGCAGGCGCTGCTTCTCCACAGGACTCCCAAAACCAGGGACTACAGCAAACCCCACGCCAAGACATCCTCTCACCTGGACAAGGTGTAAAATACCCCTTCACACGCTCGCTGGGACACTGGGAGCTCCTCAGGATCCCACGTATTTGCACCAGCATCCAGCACAGGAACAATCCAAACCTTGTCTGGAACCCAGGAGCTCCTGCAAAAATAGCTTTCCTGGCGGACTGGGCAGAGGAAAACTCCAGTCTTCCCCGGCTCTCCCCTTCACACCCTCCCAAAACACCTGCTAACGCTTTCTGCCCTCCACCCCCATTGCCTTCCCCCTGGTAAGGCCAGTTTCCAGCAGCCACAGATGCAACCGCTGGGCTCCAAATTCCCTCCCGTTTTGGAAGTGAGGGCTGTGACACCACCGGGGCTCTGCCTCTCCTGTTGGGACGGGGTTTGCTTTTTCAGAAAGAGCTTTCTGCAGCTGCTCAGCACGGCAGCTCACAGCTCGGGGCACTGTGCCTCACTCCCAGGTGATTTGGATCGGGACACACCAGGAAGTTTGCTTTCACCTCCTCTGTCGGCGCGCGTGGGTGTGCAAACAGTGACCAGTTTCTCCCACTCCTTTAAATGGGGACTTTCATATTCATCAGGCTTGGAAAAACATTGCCATCTTTTAAACAAAAAAAAAAATCCATTTCCCCTTCCACGGGGAAGGTATTTCTGTTTGCACTGGCAGGCTCTCCCCTTCGCCGCGCCCAGCACGGCCGTGACGGTGGGGCTGCAAAAGCGTGGCCATTCCACAGGTGAGGAAGGTCCAGCCATGGAGCTCTCTCTGCTCCTGCCAGGAAAATGGGAGCCTTCTTGGAAAGCTGAGCCTTCTGCACCAGGCTGGGTTCATTTTCTTAGGGAACTTGCTTCAAGCAGGGCAGAGGAGACCTGCGTGCGCTCTCCACTGGCCCTCATGGATGAGGCAGATTCGTAGCCCACATGGTCCTTTTCCAATGTGATCACCAGGGTTACAGATTTCTGAGGTGATAAAAGGGCAAACTGGAAATATCCCTATGGAGTTTGCTGCCTAATACTCCAAGCACTCACCCTGAAAGACTCAAAATCCCAATTTCCTCTGTTGGGATTTCAGCTAGATGACTTGGCTAAAATAAATGAGATTAATCTAAGCAGAGAGATGGATGGAGCTCATTAAAACAGTAGATTAAAAGAACCCATCCAGCCCTATTACCAGTACTCCTGAAGTTCTCTGCCTTTGTGGCAAGTTAAACCCACTCAGGAATTAGATTGCCTTGCAGAAATCTGCAGGAAATGCATTAAAAATACATTCTGCTATTACAATCCTTCATGTCACCAGTCACTTGGGAAAGGAAATTAATGCAGGGCAAATGCATATATATTTAAATACTTACAATTGCCTCCTCTGGGATCAGGATTTATAGGCTGGAAGCAACCGGCCCTGCTCTGAAACAGAGACAAGAGCAAACTGCAGCCCCCTCAGGAGCTGTGCTGTTCTACTCTCCGTAAATGTTATTTCCCCACCCTCAGCTTCCTCACGCGAAGCTAAGGATCAGAAAAGGGCAGAGGCTGGGCCTGGCGCTGCAGTACAGGGGGCATTGAGGGAAATTCCTGGGCAGGATTTGGGCCAGGCGGGTCTCATGATGAGCTTTACTGGTTTTGTTTCTCATGCCCAGTTGCTTTCCCACTCACAAGCTGTCCCCGCAGCCGCCCCATTCCCGTCCCCTATCCCTGCCCTGGGGGCTCCGAATCCCTCGGTGCGGGCTGGCAGCTTCTCAGGGATGCTGAGGAAATAAATTAAAAAGGTGGGGAAAATGATTGGAGGGAGAAAAAAAAAAAAAAAAGCAAATTGCTTATTGGCGCACAAGGAGCCTTATCAAGTGTTTGTAGTTTAACCCCAATCCCAGAGACGTGCACAGGAGAGGTTACAGCAGGTGCCCGGAGTCAGGCCCTTCGTTCTGGGCCCCCAAAGGGACAAGCTCAGAGGAATGAGGAAGATAAGGACGCTGCGGCGGCTGCATGGCCAGCAGCGCTCCCTGCAGCTCCCNCGGCTTTGGGGGTGGGAGCGGGAGCCCGGGGCGGGGGCAGCGGCCGAGGGCAGGGCTCGGTGTTAATTCTCTCCGTGCCCGCTGTTAATTCTCTCGGTGCCCGCTGTTAATTCAAGGAGGCGGCGGGGCCGGCGCTCCCGGCCGGCACTAGGGGTCAGCCCCGCGCCGGGGATGGCGGGTCCGAGAGGGAGGCGGGGCCCCTCACACCCTCAGCCGGCGATGTCTGTACACAGACCTGCACGTTTTCGCTCAAAAAGCTGCTCAGTAAATGCTTGTTACCCCCTTTTCCTCTCGAGGCTGTGGTTCGCGTCCCTTCCCTTACTTTTCCCCTGCCTTTCTGCAGCCAGCCCTGCACCAGTTCTGGAGTCACTGTGACATTTCCACACTGACCACTGCGCATGAAATTGTCCTTACAGCGACTTTGGACTGCCAGGGATCGGCTTCTTCCACACAGATTTCTGCGTGTATATAAATATAAATCTATATATTCAGGCTTGGCTTTTCTCTGTCTCGTAGTAAAAAAAAAAAATGTGTGAGAACGGGGATGGAGGTGGGTTTGGGTCTGATTGCAGAAGTACCAAGAAAATAAGAGCTCCGGGAATAAGCAACAAAAAAAAGTTAGAGCCTGTTTGATTTATTCATTGCTTCATGATCTACTAAGAAGTTCTTAAATCTGGTGAGTGTCAGGTATGAGTCAGTAATATGGGAAGGTTTAGAGGCTCCAGCTGTGTAAGCTGTGATTGTGACATGAACAAAGCAGACTCTGCAGAGGAGCTCTCTCCTCGGAGGTGTCGGCGTCTCAGCTGAAGAGCTGTTTCAGTGACTGACACTCTCACTGCAGAAACAGGCACTAGCTAGAAAAACATTCTGTTGGTCTTCGTGAGGGTGGGGAGGAGCGCTTTTCCCTTAAAAAGTGCTGTGCTCTTCTTTTACTCCTCAGCTGAGACAGGTTAAGCACCGCATTTGATGAAGTTTCTCAGTGTTCCAAACTGGCCCCACTTTACAGCATTTATTGCAGTGTAGAACCTTCAATCCACCGTCTCATCCCAAGGAGATTTTTGGGGTTTTGGAGTTGCTGAATGTCACCATCCAGAGCCTCGGCACTCACTCGATGTCCAGTATGAATAAGAAATTCCAGGAGCTCTTGGATAAGCTGCCTAGGAAGTCAGGGAGAAAGGGAGAGAACAGCTCCTTCTGCAGGAGTACTAAATGGACCCTGGGTATTCCAGAACTGATGCTTTCATCACCTGTTCAGTAAGAGATGAGAGAAACGCCTCTAAGAGCCGGAGGCCTCACGGGTCCCTCCCTCAATCCTGTCACTGGCACATCTCACACAGTGAGCATGCAGAAAACAGAGCTGAGAGCCTTCTCAGGTGGAACTGGGAGCTCTCACAAGTTTGAAGCATTCTGAGATCCTGTGAGGAATGAGGGAATGCAGTTAGGAGGCCTCTTTAAAAAAGGAAAAACTGCATTTGATGTAAACACCTTTTTTTTTCCTAGCCTGCAGAGATTTCTCTACAGCTGCCTGTTTCCTTCCTCTGACTTCATTAAAGGTGCTTCTTGGAGGCTGAAATATCCAGTGTAACGTTCTGTGGAGAGCAGTCCCTGGAGCCTAACTCTGTGCTGGGACACGAGTGCTGTGTGTCAGTGCAAGCAGTTCCCTGCTCTTCCCTGCTGTTCCTCCCACACACACACACAAATCCCCTCAGCCTGCACTGCCCCAAACCTGCTTCTTGCTGGCTGAGCATGACCAGGCTGGTCCTGCACACATCTTGTGTGTTTGTTTGTTTGCCTGGATCACTCCAGAGAGGCTGAGCAGCAGCAGCAGCCCCCACCCCACAGTCAGAGCAGCAAAGCAGAGCCAGGTCCCAGCTCCTGTTAAAGCAAGATCCGTGGATCTTCTCTGCCGGGAGCCTCAGCAAAGGGAATTATTCCCTGAGGTAGAAAAAGGTTTATCTGCATCCCTCCAGAGCACTCCTGGCTCCTACAGCATCCTCCTGGCATTGGGCTGTCCCTAATCTGCTCCTGGCTGCCTCAGGAAGCTTCTCTCATAGGAGATTTTTGTTGATTGACCAATTATTTTTTATTTTCTACACTACAGGGCAGTGGATTCATTCCCTTCTCAGCCTTTTTATTTTCTTTGATGGACAATATTCCCAAAAAGATTTCCCAAGGAGCCTTGGTTCCAATTCAGGAGGAGCTGCTGGAAGTTGCGTATTGGTTTGGAAGTGCAATCTACAACAGGCAAGAGTTTAGGAATTCTCAGGAAGGCACTTTCTCCCAGCTGCAAGTTGGATTATTTCTGATCACATTCTCCACGTACCAGGCAGAGGTGGAATCCATTGTCCTCCAGTTTCTCAGATCCTGCCTCAGCTTGTACAAATCTATCTGACAACTCCACCGAGGCCAGCAGGAGGTGACCCTTGGCACATCAGGATCTGAATTAAACCTCTCAAGTAGAAAAAAACAGCAGTGTTTTTTTTCCTCAGAAACCTGTCGCTATTTGGTGGGGAAGGCAAGGAGCTGTGGAGCTCATTGTGCAGTGCAGATGAGGCTTTTTTAACTCGAGGTGTTCATTCTGCCTGGGGCCTGTAACCTCTTGCTGAGGCCTCAGTCCCAGCCAGGGCTGTGAGGGATAAAACCTCGTGGTGCTTCAAACCATTAAACCAGCTCAGTGTATTTCATGTCAGCCTGAAAACCTGACTTGCCTTGTTATTAGAAATGGAACATACGGTATAAATTTAGCAATCCCTGGTGTACTTAGCATTTCACATCAGTCAGATTTTACTTGACACGAAAATATAAACTTTAACCTGTATTTAAATGTCTGGATTTCTTGCTCTAATTTCACATACTGAAATGTCCTAGTTCCTGGCAAGCCCCAGGTCTTTTCTGGGTAAATGTTCTGAACTATGGCTGTCTAAATGGGTGCTGGTGTCCCAGGAACCACTCTCTGCTGTGCTGTAGAAAGGGACTTCAGTAGCTATCCCCAGAACGTGACAGCCCTCAGGGACACAGTCCTTGCAAATGTACATTAGTGGGGGTAAAAATGAGCTTTTCTAGCCCTCCATCACGTGTAGAACACACCCACAATGGCTGCCTTGTGCCGTCTTTAACAGAACATTTGGATGTGATTTTACGCATAAATTAGTCTCAAAATAATAATATTCAATGTTTGGGTCATTATGACTGACTGCAGAAAAAGCAGTTTCAACCAAAGCTGCCAAACCCCCCCTGCCAGTGCCTGCAGGATGAGAACCACCCTGCTTTGCCACAGACCCCCAGGAGGAACTTGGGCACAGCACTGGGGGCCACACACAACAGCACACACGTGTGTCTAAGGTTGTTTATTAATTCGGTCTGTTCTAAGTTGTACAATTATGAAAACAACAAAACGACTGCTGGAAGCCCAGGAATATTTACAATCTCGCCTTGTTGTAGTGAGGTCAGTCTATGTTGTTGCACAGATTGGTTATGTTTGGTACCACAAGATGTTTAAAATTCAGACAAATTTGAACAGATTAACAATTGTATATACAGGAAATAAAAGGAAATTCAAGTATCAAAATACAGACAGATTAAATAACATTTGTATTACAAATCAGCCCCACTGCCATACATCACAATTAGCAAAAATGTCCACATTGCAAACTGAACTCGACTGTCTCTGCCCTGTAAGGGAATCCCAGGTTATTCTTCTGTGGGTAAGAAAAATGTCTGAGCTGGGTTGACTTAGCGAGAACAGCACAGGTACTTTTCTTTTGGGGAAAAAAAAAAAAAAATTATTAAGGTAAAACCAATGCGAGATCTAAAAGGGAGACCTTTGCAAGACCACAGCGTTGTGAGCGCTGTGCCGGCTCCAAAACACGGATCTGAGCAGAGCCGGGGAGCTGCTGGAATCTGCTGAGGTGGGTGCAAGGAGCATTAAAGCGTCGGCTCCACCTCAGCTGCACACAGAATGGGACGTGTTCGGGGCTTTTTTGGCATCTGCTCTGTGTCTCAGCAGCCTCCTGAAGGTACAGACTTCACTACAGGTACAGCCTGGAAGGTGCTGCATCTTCTCCCTGGGAGGTGTGTACCCCAAAAAAGTTGCATAATTTCTTCTAAAAAGAACAATCCCAAAGCAACTTTAAAGTCAGGTGAACAGCTAAGATCAGCGCTTTTTTTTTTTTCTCTTTGTAAACACAAAATAAAAAAAGGATAAAGCATCTTCAATTTGAAAAACAAACAAACCATCCCCTCCTATAAAAAGAAAGATAAAACTCGGCAACTCCGTTTGCCGGCCGGGAGTGAGGGCTCAGCCCACAAACCAAAGTCTGTGAAACAGAATCTGGCTTTAAAGAGAGGAACAAGGCCCAGGGCAGCCCCAGCTCCTCCCGGGCAGGTAATACAGCAGATGCAGTTGGATGCAATGTCATGTTCAGCACCAGAAATTTGGAGCACTTTCCTCCAGATAGCACAAAACCCTGCAGGGAGGAAGAGCCTGAATACTGCACAGTGGGTGGGTGAAGGTGGCCAGGAGCCAGCGACTGGCACGGCCCAGGGTGAGTCTCCAGCAGCGAGTCCCTCGAGAGACCCCACCACACTGAACTGCCAAAACAACTGCTCTGCCTGTGAGGTGAGAAAGGGAGTATCTGGCTAAAGAATGGATCACTAAAGACAACCACAGGTTTACACGTGGGGCTGGGAATGGACCACCAGGGTCACCGAGCCCAGTGCCTGAAGGTTGGAGTCTTCATCACCACGTCACCTCCAAGCCAAGCTCCAAAAAAAGCTCACGCGTCAGAAAGGAAAGGTGTCCCTCCTCCCAAGCAGAGGTTCAATTTGCAATCTCACCAAAGACTTGTTGCCAACACACCAAATATTTACATTTACACCAGTATGAATTGCAACATGTGCATAACAAGGAATGTTAGGTTTCCTAAATTCATCGACTTAACCCAAAATCTCCACTCCCCCTTCCCAATCCTTTACAGGTCTGTGCCCTTGGGATTACGGTTCACTTCCCTCCCAGCCTCACTGGTGAGAGAGACTAAAGGAAATCCTGACATACAGCAGCAACTGGAGTTAAACAGGAATTACTCGGGCACAGCGTTCCCGTGCAGCAGCAGGTCCCACAGCCCCGACAGGGCCTGACGAGATCACGACGGACGTGCTGCGCTACATTTTGCATCTGAAGAATTCAAATCACAACCATTTTAACATTCTCCCCAGAGTGGAACAGTCTGAAAACACGTCAGTCACAGCCCAAGCCACTGTGAAACACTCTGTAATTCGGAATAAAAGCGAGCACACAGAACCTTTGAGGTGGTGTCTTTGGGGACACTGGGCTCGGACGGGGCCAAGCCACCCTCAGGCTAATGCGGTTTGTCCTTGGGGATGGACTGTTTCAGTGTAATGCCCAAAATTTAACTCCTTATTTGTTCATCTTCTGAAACGGTTACACTAATTAAATAATGAGCTAGTATCAAAAAAGTGCTAAATCACAATTGAATATACTTAAAAAAAACCCCAACCCTTCAGGGCATAACTGCATTTAAAAACAAGACAGGTGCACAGAGGCTGGAGCAGGGAGTCGTCCCCAGGAATTCAGTGCGGAAACGGGAAGAAATGGGGTCCTTGCCATAGAAATGTCAAGTATTGCAACACGACAGTTTGGGGGATAAGGAAGCTTTGTACCATCGGGGATATTGGCCACAGCTGCTCTGGGGTGAAAGATCCTTTGCAGATTCTTTTCCTCAAGTTGCTTCCATTTGCTACAAAAGCGTGGAGTGGCTTGGAGAACAGGATGCAGACTTACCCCGCCAGGCTCTCACACGGGAGGAAGCAATCTCCAAGAGTTTGGTGTTCTCTCCTGTTCACCCAGAGCTGAAGCAGAGTAAGTACCGTCAGAAATGCACACACCACGCCCCTGCTAAGACTTTCTATCGTGCTCCTCATGCTCCTTGCCAGACTGCGGGATTCTCAGTAAATAAACATGTGTTGGTTTTTTTTTTTCTCACCAAAAAGCTTCAGCACTACATTGAAACCGTGAACCGGATTTGCTCTGTGTCACTTCGTTAAAAAAGGAACGGGTCGAAAGATGTTTTGTCTCAAGCTAGAAAAGGCGACATCGGCTCTCGGCCTCCGAGTCTCGAGTTTTCCTTCGCTAGGAATGAGGAGAGCAGCTTTCCTCGGCGGAGGCTGGGTCCCTTCCCCCCTCTGCTCTGGGAGCCCTCACCGAGCAGCCACGCGCCCAACTCCGAGGCAGCCACCCGTGCCAGAGGGAGATGATCTTCATGTCAGGAGGCCACTGCGTCCCAGGTCTCTGCCCCGCTACTACATCCCGTGGTAGGAGACGGCTGCCCGGAGCTCAGCTTCGCAGAGGCAAACAGAAAGGAAGATAATGGAATGAATTTCCGAGTCGTTAAAAAAAACGCGTGCTGGGAAAGGCGAGGCGAACGGGCCGGAGATGGGACACAAAAACTGTTGGGGCTATGGACACAGAGCGGCAGCGGCGCGGGTTGGGAAGGGCTGCCTGTGATCCCTGCTGGGTTTGGTCACCCTTAGAAAGGCACATGCTCTCGTGACCCGGATTTAGGGGGTGTGGAGGGACCTGCCCTTCCCAGCTGAGAGCAGGGGGAGGTGAAGAGCTCAGACCCTCTGACATGGCGTGTGGCAGCTGCGTGGTGAGCACCTACACGTAGAAACTGCTCTGCCACCCACAGCACAGAGTTTCTCTTAGAGGGACACAGAAACCTTCAGGGCACTCGTACAGCTTGGAAAAGTGCTGATGGAACCCAAACCCAAGCTCCCGGAGCACCTCAGGCACAGCAATGTTCTGCTATCCAAAAGGCCTGGGCTGGCAGGGTGGCCCTGCAGGCCCTGGGCAGTGTTGACTCCGTGCCAGGGGGCTCTGTGGCCTATGAAATGTACGTTCTAGACTGAGCTTTCCCCTTTTTTTTTTTTTTTTGCTTTAAGACAACACTTTTAATTCTAGTCCTCTCACTGGTTTCCCACTAGCTGAGCCCTCAGTTTGAGGTCAGTTTGCCATTAAGTCGCAAATGGCTTGGGAGATCAAACTCATTCCTGAGAAAGAGCTAAATAAGGACTTTGAAACATCAGATTTCACCACAGGTGAGGAGAAATGGAAATCTGAGGCAGCAGCTCCAAAGCCACAGCAAACTCAGACAAGCTGCTGCTGGACCCTAACACCAGGGACAAATAACCCAGGGCTGCTCCCTGCCCTCTCCCTGCTGATGCTCCTTGTGGTGTCCAGCTGACACCTTCCCTCCCCAGCACGGGGCTAACAAATACAAGCGCCTTTGGAAGCTTAACACAGGCTGCCAAGTGAGAACTACACCCAGCACTCACAACAAGTCTGGTGAGTGTAAACACAAGGACTATGAGGGGAAGAAAAACCTACAAGGGACTGAAATGCATGCAACCAACCCCCCCCTCATCTCGGAGGGGAAAGAGCTCACAGTGGGAAGGATCACACCTGGCCCGAACCAACGCTCCCCCACCACCCAGAGCCAAGTTCTACGCTGGCCTTCGAGGAGGGAGACTGCGGGCAAGGTGGCCGTGAGGAAGTGGAAGTGCCCGCGTGTTATTTGCAGAGAGCATCACAGTGGTTAGTGTCGGTTCGACTGGCAGGGAAGGAGAGGTGAGTTCACCGAACAGTACGCAGCCGTGGCTCAGTCGGGAAGAGGAGGATCTAGGAGGAGGGAGTGTGTGCACTGTAGAGACAAGAGGTCTCCGTCAGTCCAAGGACAAGGTGAGATAGAAAAAAAAAAAAGGCCTGGGGAGTATCACATTGCCCCAGGGATTCACAGTGCCAGAGCGAGGGGGGGAAGACGTGAAAACGCTGGGCGGCTGTCCTGGATCCACATCTCCGACCGGCAGCCTGCCCTCTCTGCTCCTCCCGCCTCACGGGCGGCTACAGCGTTACCCTTGCTTCCGAGTAAGGAGATTCACAGTGTTCAGCAGCGATCAGGTACAAAAGCCGTTTAAAGTCTACAGTCTCCTAAGTGCTGCTGCCTTGGACGCGGTGCCTACGCGGGCTCAGGGCGAGCAGCTGGAGGAAGAGGGAGTTTAGAAGAGCAGACAGATCAGATCGCAAAGGCACGGTTAGACGGGGCGGACGCGGGCGTTTGCTTTAGAAGATAGTGGTCTCATACTTAGTGCTGAGGGTCCGCTTGGAGTCCTGCTTGGGGTCCACGACCCAGGAGACACTGGCATGAGACTGGGAGTCTTGGTCCACTTCAGGGGGATCCAGCTAGAAAATAAGGAAAGGGCATCTTAGGACACCTGTGCTTGCGGGACAGAACGAGCGGGGACTCAAAGCACGGAGCGCCTGCCTGCCTACCGCCCGTCCCAAAACCGTGCACGTGTGCAGGGAAGAGGCTCTTCCTGGGGAGGCATTTGAGTCCTTCCCAGCTAAAACATGTCTGGCCACGTCAGTCTCAACCCAGCACCCCAAGATGACTCCCTGCATTAGGCTGTGAGTCCCTGTAACCATCAGCGACAGCTTCGCTCATCTCAAACAAGCATGAAAAACGGAGCGCTACAGAAATGGGACAGAGGGAGACAGCTCCTGGCAGGTGAGCTCCCACGTGATTTACCCTCCTGACCAAGCATGGCTCTTTCCTCTTGTCCTGCTAAATGAGGGTGCCACGGGGAAGTTCCCATCCCAGCAGGAGCAGCGGGGTTAGCTGAGAACTGCCACACTGCATCAGCGGGGGCGGGTGGGAGCGGCAGATCCCCGGGGTTCATCCGAACCCCCGGCGTGGGCCAGAACGAGCAGGGGGAGGAACAACAGCGAGGCAGGACACGGGGGCACAGCAGGAGACAGAGGAAGTGAGGAGGCAGCCCGGGTCGGTTGGGAAGGGAGGATGGCAGCAAGAAGGGTAAAGACCTTCGCTCCAGGACTAACAGACTGCAGCGGCAGGTAGGAGGGGCGGTGTGTTGTACAGGTGTGACAGTAACAACAGCGGGTGTCGGGAGGGAGCGGCACCTGAGCGGGGGGAGCAAGCAGAACACAGACAAAAGGAGACATTAAAGGAAGGCAGTGGCTTGTGCAGCAGTCCCTGCTCCTCAGCAGCTCCAGTCTCGGCTGGTTTTGGCTATGGGGAATCCCATACTGCAGCTCACCTATGTTATCTCACTGCAGCTCTGCAGGGTTTGCACGTGCAAGCTTGTGCTGGACCCAGCAGGGTACTAAAGCCCCATCCCACCTGTGCTATTTCCACCTCTGCCTGCCCTCCTGCTACCAGGAGAAGCCCCAGCCCCACAGCAGAACTGACACAGGCACAGACCTGCAGAGTCAGCAACAGGACAGGCACTGGCCCACATCTGGGCTCCCCCCACCACCCAGGGGAGGTGCAGGGCTGTGGTGCCCACAAGAACCCCCAGCTCAGCCCAGATCGCTCCTGCCCGCGCCCACGTACCGCGGATTTCCTCATGCCTGCTCGTGGTTTAGGCACCGGTTTGGAAGATTTTGTTTCAACCATTTCTCCTGCTCCAGCACCCAGAGGCTTTGCTCTCTGGGCTTGCAGGGCGAGCTGGTAGGCGACCTCAAATGCCTGCCCCAACGTGAGGATGATCTCATACGTCAGGTTCTTTGAGAGAACACAGAGAACACAAAGCTGTCAGATCCCCCTGTGCAGTCCCCCTTGTGCTCAGAAGCTGCTCTGGTGCCTTTCCCTCAGCAGGTCACATCCTGCTGTGTCCCTGGCAAAGCCACTGAGCTCCTGATGTGGGGGAGCTGGGACTATGCTGGGCTCCCTGCCCACCTGTAAAGCCCCACCAGCAATGCAGTTCAGCAGCATAAAGAAAAATAGCCCGAAAGTCTTGTGCAATTTTGATTGAAAGCAATATACACACTCCTACCCTCTCTGAGTTAAAAGGTTGTTAATTCAGCCCATTATGCTCAACGTAATTGAGAGCATGTTAGGGGTTTGTGCATGGCACATTCCCCAGGAGGGAAAGCTCCTGCCCTGCTTTATTCGGCACTGGAGATGGCAGTAACAAAGCCAGACAAATATTCTCTTTGTCCACAGAGGTCCAAAGGACAGGCATTTGGAACCAAGATTATGGTAAAAATGGATGAAAGAACCCTGGAAGGGTGCAGTCTGTGACTAGCCAGTAAAGCTGAGGGATTAACCCAATGGTGTGTGAAGGACTGGGAGATGTGACATGACAATGCACTCACCACATCCACAGTGCTGAAGACATGGCAGTAGTGATGGCTGGTCTGCAGGTCCTTGGTGATGTAGGCAAATGTGCAGAGATCCTCAGGGTCCTGAGCAGCACAGGAGATGTTCCGGATCTCGTGCTCAGCAATGACATTCTGCCGGGGTCAACCACAAGCACCTGTCACCCTTCTGGGGATGGCAAATACACCCGGCAAACAGTGGCTGTGGAGGGTGTCCTGGGGACAGGGGAGGGGATCTCCCAGCCAGACCAGTCCCAGCTCCCTCCCAAGGCAGGAATAAATGGTCCACAAGCAGACAGTCTGACAAGCCTTTGGCACTCAGGTGATCATCACCTGAGTATGATGGTATTCTCCCCCAGCCCCAGAAGCTCCCCGGTACAAGCTGTGGCTTCTGAAGCCACAAAGGGTGACCTGCAGCCCTCAGGCAGGTGGGATTTCAGGCAGTGTCCCTCCAGACACCAACTGTGAAGCATCTGCAGCTCACCTTGTTGGAGGCATCGATGAACTTCACCCCTTTGTACGTGATGGACAGGATTATGGTTGGAATCTTCTTCATGTGCTCCGTGGATTTCTTCAGAAACAAGAATATCCAAGTGACCAACTGTGAATGGATTGTCCCTTTTCACCCCAGCCCACCTCACCCCAGAGACCCCCAGGCCCGTACAGGAGGTTTTGGGGATCTGGGATCAGGAGGAGGACAGATAGCTCCTGGTGGAAGCAGAGGGGAAGAGACAGGGACCTGAAGAGAACCCAGCCCAGTGAAAACACCCACTCTCCCAGTGCACAGACCTTCCAGGAACTGGGAACAATGGGGCAGTTCACCAGAGACAGTGGCACTGCCTGCTTGGTGGTCTGGGCCCCTCCAGGCTTTGGAGAACCACTGAGTTCCCCCCTCCCCAACCCACCACAAGCTGCAGTTGAAGCCCCCGGCCCCAGGGTCTCCGTACCCTCATTTTGGCACAGGCGTCCTGTGTAGACTCCGTCCCTCGCAGGTCTTTGATCAACATGGAGCCCAAGTACTGTGTGAAGGAGGGAGGGATGTTAAATCCTGCCAATCCCGAGGCACTGACATTGCCCTGAGACCCCACGCTCCACAGCCTGGCCCCCACAAACCAAAAGCCACTTACGTTGGCCTCGTACCCGCAGGACTCGAAGATGAGCTTCTCGGGCTGGTGCTGCCAGTTCTGAACAGGGGCATACGGGGCTGCCAGGCTGGGGGGGCGCAGCGTTAGCTTGGACTCCCGACGGTCCTCCTGCGTGGGAAGAAACACGGATGTGAAGCCACAAGGGGTTCAGCCTGCGTTGGAACAGCTCTCAGGGGTCTCTTTGAGCTGAGGGGATTGAGGTTGGCAATGGACAAGTCCCCCAGGAGCTGGGCAGAGGCAGCACCTGGGGTTAAGGTGCTGATGGAAGTGTGAGCCACCTGTTTTTGAGGTGGAACTGAGGCATAAAGGAGCTGCTGGCTCTAATGTCTGAGGGAAGCTGAGCCTGAGCAGCTCCCCCCCTGCATCATCCTGGCTGCAGAGATGGGGGAGCCTGTGCAGAGGGCCCCAGGACACACAGAACACCCACTAACCTGTGCTTTGTAGCGCTCAGCTCTGGCGTAGGGAGCAACCTCAGCGCCACGATCGTGCTGCCTCTTGGCAGTGTCCCCGGAGGGCAGCAGGAGATCAGCAGATCTGCCTGTGCAGGAGTCGTTCTGGCTCAGGGGTGATGACATCTGGGACAGCAAGTCCTGGCACTGGAAGGAGCAGACACCACAAAGGGTGCCAGTCAGTTCAGGCCATGCTGTGCCCCCCATCACCCGACACAGGGTGCCTTGAGAGGACTAACGGGGTCAGCTCCTGCTCTAGGGGCTCCTCCTGGGTGCCAAGCCCACCCTTTACCTTCTGCACGAGACACCTGACTCGCTCCAGGATGGTTTCAGCCGTGTACTCAGCCCTTTGTGCCCAGCATGCCCCTGCGAGCTCACCCCAGGAGGGCAGGGGACACTCCGGGCTGGGAGCAAGGTGACTCCAGAGGGCTGGGCTCCCCTAAAGCACCAAGCTAAGCACCCGAGGGCGATGACGATCAGCCAGCCCAGCAGAGGAGCCCCGGGAGCCGCCGCCAGAGCGCGCCCAGGGCCCACAGGCACGGCCGGGGCCTGGGCACAGCTGCGGCCGCGTTAGTCCCATTCAAGGCACTCGCTTGATTTGCCATTGACGTCCGCCCGCCCCCCGCCAGCGCTGGAGCTCGGCAGCTGCAGGAAATGCTGCAAATGGCCCATTCTCCCACGCAGCCTCCCCGGGCAGCATCTCAATCAGCTGAGCCCTCCTCGCTCTCCCCACACCTCAGCCCTG
Organism: Regulus satrapa; assembly: GCA_013396955.1. Classification (NCBI taxonomy): domain Eukaryota; kingdom Metazoa; phylum Chordata; class Aves; order Passeriformes; family Regulidae; genus Regulus; species Regulus satrapa. Next base: position 196,010 of record VWZN01010094.1, on the reverse strand, counting down.
CTGCCTTCAGCCTGGCCCTGCTCACGCAGATCCTTGGCTGCTGGTCCCTCCCATGCTCCTGCTGCCCAGCAGGTTTGGAATGGGCACCCTCCCAGTGCAGCACCAGTGTGAACTCTCTCTGTTCGCACACTTGAACCCAGTTCCTAAAAAATCCCACGTCAGCCGGCAGGGCACAGCAGCCCAACTCGCATCAGCTAAGGCAGTTTGGGCTTGGAAAGCCTTGGGAATCGCAGAGGGCAGAGCTCTGCAGCAGGGCAAGGACCAGATGTTTAGGATGGGTGAACTCTAATCACTCCAATTCCTGCTCCAGGAAGCTGATTAGCAATCTCTGGGAGGAGGTAACATGACATGCAACCCCATCCCTGAGCTCACAGGGTCGCTCTGAGCCCAGCAGCTTTTGCCAAACGCAGCTCTCAAAAGCCAGTTTTCAGGAAGAACGGGGAATGTGATGCTTCCCTCCCAGCCAAGCCCCATAACAAGGGCCTGACATCCAAATGCTGCCACTCCTGCAGCAAAAATCAACATCCACACATCTTGTTGAGTGTTATTTGGCAGCGAGAGCGGGAGCTCTCAGCAGCCCAGCCGGGCCAGGGAGAGGGCTCTGGATCCCAAGGGTGCAATCAAACACCAAGTCCCAGCTGCAGCCCCTCTCCAGCTGGGCTGGGTCACTCCTGCCTGCTGAAAGCTCCCACATCTCGCAAGGAAGTGGGCTCAGAGCTCCCTTATGTGCAGGGCAGAGGTGGGAGTGACACCCTGCACCCCTTCAGTGCAGGCATCTGATCCCAAGGGGCAGCTTGACCTTTCCCATGGGGTCGGCATCCAGAGGCTGACCTGCAAGGGGCTGGAATTATCTTGCCTCACTCACTGCAAGGTTGCCCCAGCCCAAGTATTTGCTGCTTGGGTGGCTGGAGAGGATGAGGTGAGCAGCTGAACAGACACCACTGGCCGTGGCAAGATGTGTGCCAGCACTGGCACACGAGCCAGGCAGGGAACCACAAGCAGGGACTCACTCTCAGCTGTGAGAACCGGGGTGGCTTGGCTGGTGGCTCCTCGTAGGGTCTGTCTGCCAGAGAGGCAATGATCCTCTTCCGATGGCCCAGCAGGTTCACTTTCAGCACCTGCAGGGAGAGATCACGGTCACCACGGGCACAGAGCTACCCTGAGAGACCTGTGGCAAATCCCAGCCCCAGGGAACAGGGCAGGACCCTGCTGCCCTGGCAGGAGAGGGGAGACACTCACGTTTACTATCTCAAGCTCCCAGAGGTTTTTCACAGTGTCGATAGAGCTGTAGCCACTCGAGAGGAAGGACTGGATGTAATCCTGCAGACCCAGGGAGTCAAGCCATGCAGGGACTGATGGCTGGCTATTCCCATCACAACCCAGAGGTTTCAACTGTGAAAGCACAAGAAAGGTGTTAAAAGCTGCAGGAGCTGGGATCCCAGGATATGTGGGGTCAATGAAAATCAATTTACAGGCCATCCCCATCTCCACTAGCCAGTATCAAAAGCACTGTACAAACAAAGAATGTGCTTGGGGTCGGGACAGGCAGGAGGAGCAGTCCCCGCACGCAGATATCACCATCCACACAGCCTGGAACACCAGGACACTCCTCCTGCTTCTCCCTGCTATTCCACAAACCCTTCCCACAGCCCCGAAGATTCCTCCACGGCCAGATGTTTGCCTTGTGCTCGCAGCCACGCTTGGCAATGCCCCGTGCTGACCTTGGGGAGGGAGCGAGCAGCCTGCAGCAGCTTCCGCCGGTGCTGCGGGTCCCCGATGCCGATGTCCCGAAGGTCCTGGTCCTCCATGACATTACAGCCCTGTGGGGACAGGAGGGAGGCATGGGAGCAGGGGACAACAGGAACCACGCAGGCGGGTGAGCGCACACCCTCCTGACTCGACCTCCAGCACATCCTGGGAGGGGGAGGAGGGGGGGGAGGAGGGGGAGGTGGAAGGCTGGGAGCGCTGC
>VWZN01010094.1:129133-193841 GCA_013396955.1 Regulus satrapa | reverse complement strand
CGACCTCCAGCGCAGCGGGGGAGGAGGAGGAGGAGGAGGAGGAGGAAGACTTCCAAGGCTGGGAGCTCTGCCCCATGTACCGACCTCAGGCACAGAGAGAGCTGGCAGGAGCAGAGCTGCAGCACATGGAGCACTGCCCTCCCCTCCCTGCTCTGGGAGCAGCTTCCAGCCTTTAGCCCCCGGGCATGGCTTACAGGCACCTCCCGTGGGATTCCACACGTTAGGCTTTAAACATCCTGTAACAGTGGCCAGGCAAACCCCAGCCCCCTCCACGCCTGAGCAGGGGCTCTGGGTTCTGCTCAACCACCCTCCGTGGCCACAGGGAAGCCTGCACTGCTTTCCCTGGCAGCAGGGGAAGGTCAGGCAGGGTCAGAGATGCTCCAGTCACCCCATACTGTGCTGTTAAAATCCATTTTCTGCCCCCTTCCCCCTGCAGAGCAGAAGCACACGGACTCTACCCCCTCTTTAAAAGCCTGTCACAACCTGCTTCCCTGCTCTCCTACCTGGGCAGAGCTCAGCAGGACACGTCTCCCCACGCTGCTGTGTGACTGAAGGCTCCAGCTCGAGCCCGGACCCCCTCGCTGGCCCAGCCTCCCTGTGCTCCCCAGAGAGTCCCAGCAGGTGTGTGCCGACAGCGCTTCGCTGCTCCACATTTTGGTTTTATAAGAGAAACCCAATTAAGGCCGGCTGCAGGGAAGGTGAGGGCAGGTGAGACTGCCAGGCACCCTCCGTAAAGGGCAGCAAGGATTCCCTGCCCCTTCCCATCCCCACTGCTGTGGGATTTCAGCACGTGTGCTTTGCTGAGGGCTGCCTGCTTTACATGCAGCGAGCTGCCCCACAGCTGCCACCTCCCGAGCGTGTCCTTGCTCCCGGCCACGCCAGCAGCTGCTCTGCTCCTGCCAAGCAGGGCCACTGCCACTGCCATGGTGGCTGTGGTGACAGCAGAGCACGATGGCACACGGCTCTCCACCCAGGAGCTGCCCTTCCCTCGGCCACACAGCAAACAGGGGAATTAACAGCAGAGATAAGAGATGCTCAGAGATCTCTCTGCCCTGCAGCCCAGACTGGTCATTTAGCAAACAGCAGTGGCGAGTGAGCAGAGGGCAGGAAGCAGAGCCCTCAACAGCCCCTGACAGGGCTCCTCTGCCTCCCCCCTCCCTTGCAGGTCAGATCCCACACACTTCATTCCTGGAGAGCCGGGAGGGGACAGCAGGGCAGAGTCTGAGCTGACAGCCACGGCACAATGGCATTTATTTGTCTGAGAGTTGTTTGAACAACAGAAAAGTCAGGACAAAACGGCTCTGCAGCCCATGGGGGGTTCATTCTGTGTTTTTCCAAAGGCCAGTTCACAGACTGAGCCAGTCGGGGCCATTGCACTGGGAAGAGCTGCTGCCAGTGCCTCAGAGCCCCTGTGGACACCAGCCCATGGCCAGAGCCATGTGCCCTGCACCCCACAGCCTGTGAGGGAGGCCAAGGGACACCAGGGGCTCACCTGAGTGGTGACACTGCATACCACGGGCAGTGAGAGGACGGAACCACACGAGTTGCACCCCTCAACTACATAAAATCAGTGAGTAAGAAGAGGCAGGCTGTCGCTGGAAGCTCCAGGCTGCCCGTTTGGTGCACAAGCAGCGACTCTCTTGGATTTGGAACAAACTCCCAGTGATTAACACATGGAGCTGCTGCTGCCAGGGCAGCGACCTCCAGCTGGTGGGCAGCAGCATCCCACCAGAAAGATGGAAACAACCCCTCCCCTTTCTTGTTCATGAATTTTAAGCCAAAGAGCCACATTTAATGTGCATTCCTGTAACAGCAGGAGATTGTGTGCTCGGCTCCAGGGAGGAGGGAAGGGATTAATGGGGATTAACTCCCCTGACAGACACCTCACCTGGCAGGAGCACAGCTTGTGTGCGAGGAATTCATCTCCCAGAGAGAGATGGCTTCAAAAGGCCTTTTGGAAATGGACAGAGAGGGCCAGAGCAAGTGATGGGATTTCTCTCATTGGTTTGGAAAGCAAAGCATTACTGCCCTGTGTGGAGGAGGAACAGCAAGGGATTGAAGTGCCCACAGCATGTCAGACCTCAGGTACCTGAAACCTGCAGTTCCCAATGCCTGCTCTGCTCCCTTCACCTGCTCATCTTGGTGCTCTGTGGCTTCATCCCCCTGCAGAGAGCCTGGGCTGAAGCTGGGGTAGTGCAGGGAGGATGCAGGCAAGGGCAGAGCTCACAGCCAGCCCTTCCCTTCGTGCCACCCGGACAGCAGGAACAGTCGGCAGCCAAATGAGCTGTGACAATGGCAATGAGTAATTTTCATTTATAAAAACTAAACAAGCTTGCTGATCCTATTTACATTTTCACTCATGCTCACTTTCCAGTGCTGAGCCCTTTCTGGTGCTAATCCCCTTTGGCACGGGCCGTGATCCCACTCGCACTCCTGCAGGGCACCAGTGCCAGCCCCAAGGCAGGGCTGTAGGTGTTCTCCCACCTTTGGCACCCCAAATTAGAACAAAATTTCTCTGTAGCAAGGATTCAAGGTAGTTAAACACTGTGAAGCCTACAGCTTTCTCCTGCGCTCCTTATTTTTATGTGTCACATTAAATTCCCTCGGTGGCAGTCCGTATTCTCTGGGTACTTAACAAGGATAGACAAAGCGTAGCAGCTCCGAACAAATCATTCCAGCCCCTGGTGCAGGAGAAACGTCCTTCAAACCCATCCAGATTTCAACTCCCATGGAAAACAATAATCTGACACTAAAAGAATTAAATACAAAGATGCTGGAGATCTTTTAACCTTTGCCAGCCACAGAGAAGAGCCAGACTTTAAACCTGTCTGCGCTCAACATGCCCTCAGACAAGAGCCAAGGGGCAGAGCTGCTCTGCGTGGGCCACTGCTGCTTCTTGGTTTTACCCTCTACTGAAGGTTCCCTTTGGTGTTGGCCACAGGTCAGCAGATGCCACTTCCCAGTGCCCCTGTGAGGGCACAGAGCAGCCCCAGCTCCCATGAGCCCCTTTCCAGATCCTCTGAGGATGGGCTCAGTGGGGAGAGCAGGGCTCTGAGATGTGCTCTGCCATCAGCCCAGTCAGTCCTCCAGCAGCAGCCTCGGAGATGCCAATTAGAATCAAAAACACTTTCCCAAGATGTGTTTCTGATTTTATTCCTGGTGACAAGTGCCTTTACCTTGCACATTTTTCCTGGTGCCCAAACTTTGCGGGGCTGAGCAGAGCGAGGGAAGCTCAGGGCTGGCCAGGGCCACAGCTCTCACTGTCACCCACATTTTGGGGCAGTGAGGGACAACCAACAGCTCCTTCCTCATCCCAACATCTCACCATTTGTTCTGTCAAGAACCAGTCTGCACCTGGAATCAGCCAGGGAAGGGACACAGGATGAAGTGCATTACCTAGGGCAGAACTCCTCTGCTCCAGGCAGAGCTCAAAGAGCTGAACCATCAGCCCAGCCAGACACCTGAAACTGGGTAGGCTGAGTCCCAGCCCAGGTCCCAGCTGGCACAGACTGGCTGCCAGGCAGTCAGAGGGGCCTTCATCCCCCAACCTGGCCTTCAGCTTCCTCAGAGCCAAACTGAGGCCCCTCCATGGAGGCCATGAGGGGCACTCCTGAACGCTGTCTCTGCCCTCCACACTGCCCCGAGGGAGGGCAGGGATCTGCCAGTGACCCGTGTCCTCACTGGGAGCCCTGCGGGACGCCAGTGCAGCCAACCTGCCTGCAGAGACACGAGTGCTTGGAAAAAGGGTTGGCTTTGGTCACGCCTCACTGCCTGCACTGTAGTTAAACAGCCTGTGAGGCTCCAGGTTTCTCATTAAAGGGAAAAAAAAAAACAGTCAGAGGTTACCTGGCAGAAGGCAGCGTCCCCTCCTGCTACCGAGGTGACCCCAAAGTGACTGAGCCAAAGGCAGCGCTGCCAAAATCTGCCAGATTCTTCCTCCAGCAGGACACTCTGCAGGCACTTAACTACCCAATTTTCAGATGCTGCTTCTTCCCCAGAGCCTGGCGTCTGTCCATGCTCTCGTTCCAGCTAAGGAAGGGCCCGAGGCACCGAGTGCTCCGTGCAGGATGCATGGCCGGGCCGGCAGCGGATGGACCCCAATGCCAGGGCTGCTGTGAGCACCCCCTGCATGGGCAGCCAGGGGGATGGACCCTGTCCCCAGGGCTGCTGTGAGCCCCCCTTGCATGGGCAGCCAGGGGGAGGGACCCCAATGCCAGGGCTGCTGTGAGCACCCCCTGCACGGGCAGCCAGGGGGATGGACCCTGTCCCCAGGGCTGCTGTGAGCACCCCCTGCACGGGCAGCCAGGGGGAGGGACCCCAATGCCAGGGCTGCTGTGAGCACCCCCTGCACGGGCAGCCAGGGGGATGGACCCAGTCCCCAGGGCTGCTATGAGCACCCCCTGCACGGGCAGCCAGGGGGAGGACAGCGACCAGGATGTGTCTGCCATCGAAAGCAACAGATGCAAAACCCAAACACAGCATTCCCAGACTCCAAAGGATCCTGCAGACATCCCAAGCAGAGAGACAGCTGAAGGCTCTCTGTGCATACAAAGTGCACACAAAGCTCTTTTTCTTTTTCCCCTCAGTGCATTGGAGACAATTTGCATCTTGTCGAGGATTCTGCTGTCACTGCTATTGCTCTGCTTTTGGCAGCCTGGATGTGGGAGATGGAGACGTGTCCAGCTCACAGCTGGGCCCTGCACACCACCCAGATCTCAGAGCAGGGCGATCCCATTTGGTCATGCAAATCTGTGTTTATAATTGGCCTTGTGATATGTGGAGTTTGGTGCCTTCCCTTAATGGCATCTGCAGTCTGGGGTACTTGAGTGGAAAGCAGGGGAAAGGAGCTGTTTGCCCACAGGCACGATGACCAAACCCCAGCTCTTCACAGAGCATGAACAGGGAAAGGGGCTTATACACAAAATGCTACAATAAATCTGAGATTAGCACACAGCCACTTCATTTTTGTTTAATTTTCTTCCCCATGCAGACTGGCAATGTGACAATGGCAATGGAGGGAATCGGTCATGGTTGTCAAGTTCAGGCAATTTTATTGACAGAAAAAAAAAATTAACTGCAACTTTATTGGCTTTTTTAATGTTTATGAGGCCTGGAGCTACTAATGAATCAAATATAAGTATCCTCTAAACTGCCAGTTCTGGTCCACCCACTTTGCTCCTCAAAATCCACTCCAACCTCTCTGCTCCCTGTGGAGTCCCTTCCTATTATCTGGGGAACTTTGGCACAGCTCGGCCACATTTCCCAAGATCCTTAAACATCCTTCAACCCCAGATCCCTGCATGCCTCTGCTCTCACCATTCCTTTCCAGAGACAGCCCAAACACCCCTACCATGGTGGATAAAGCCCAGTCCTCGGGAACCTCCCACGGACCAGCCAGAACCCACTGGGGAGATGTCAAACAAAATTCATTTAACTGAATGAAGTGATTCCCATTCAGGGGCTTGGCAGAGACCCTTGCCCCAGGGTCCAGCTCCACTCTTAGGGGCTCATTTAATCTTCACAGTCAGTCTGGGGACACTGGCACGTGTTCCTGGGGGCTGGCAGCAGTGACCAAATTCAGAAACAGCCACCCAGAGCTTCTGCCCAGCTGAGGAGAGCTTGCTCCAGTTCCAGCCTGACACAGCCCAGGCATGAGCTACACAGGGCTCACCTGAGCCTGCACGAAAATCCCTGCCCCAGCTGTGGTCAGGCCGTGCTCCACCAAGAGCAGATGCAGTAAGACCCTGTCAGGGGTTCCTCACAGATCATTCCTGGGTGCAAACCGCTACCGAAATGTGTCAGTGCAGTTCTCCCCAAATGGCTACTGTAAAATGACAAGTTCTATATGAAAATAGAAAAAAGCTCTGGGGCAGACACATTCCCAGAGCATGTCCAAAGCCTGGCTGCTGCCCAGGGAACCAGCAGCTGTGCGCCAAGCTGGGCCATTCAGAACTGGATGAGGCAGAAGTGAGCGACTGAGGACACAGGAGATGCCAGTGCTCCAGCAGGACAGGCACCAGGTGAGAATGAGGATCGTGCATGAGACGTCAGCCCACACCCAAATCCCAGGACGTGAAGAGCAAAGGAGACCTGGCTTTGTTCACATCCAGTCAGATGTGGATCGGGGCTGTCCTCTGCTCAGGAAGGCATGAGAGGCGCCGAGCTCGGCTCACACCCCCAGCCAAGGTGAGCCAACCTGAGCCAAGGCCTCAGCTCCACATTTATCCTGGTTTTGCCTGCACACACAGAGAGGAGAAGGGGAAGGAAAGGCTGTTCCGTTAGCGAACAACACTGCAGGCTAATCTAACATGGCCCTGAATTGCATTTAATCAAATTAATGTCAGTACTCTAAATTGTTTGCAGACACCCCATTCTTCCACCACCATAATTTTTCTACCACTTCTCCCCAATTATAAAAAAATAAATAAAATCCCCCAGAGAAGCCCAGGGCACTACACACAGAGAACAGATTTCCCTTTCTGACGCTGTCTCATTGAATCAGCATTAGCTGCTTTCCACACACTCCATGGGAATCCAGGCTTGAACAATAAAAAAAGCCATAAAAAATGGTTTATGTTCTCTTTTACCTGCTCATTTGTGAATCAAAATATCTTTGAACTGAATAAAAAGTTCAACTCCAGAACACTGGTACAACTGCCAGAGCACGCGGGGTTTGCCCTTCTCAGATGTCAGCCCAGAGGAGCTGTCGGGGCAGCAGCAAGATCCCACCCTCCGGGGCAAGGGGAAAGCTTTTGCAAGCATCTTGGATACATTTATGGGATCTATGGGGATCACAAAACACCGTGTGAGGGAACAGGTAATGGCATTTCCTTCCCCACTTCTGTGGAGGAATTCCACCGTCAATTATTGCGATTCCTTCTCATTACATTACATTACATCCTTACCCTCTCCAGACGGGCAAAGTCCAGGCTGCTGTTTCCCTGGGTTAATCCCTGTTTGCTGCAGTGACCAGGAATGCACTGGACATCCCAAAATCAATTTCCTATGAACTTCCCAAAAGGGGCATCTGTGGCAGATACACTGGTGAGCACAGCAGACTTGATGGGGCCGAGCTCCAGGAATAGCAGAATCCCTCTTGGTCCATATTCCTGGGACATTTTTCCTGCTCTCCCAGCTCATTGCCCGCCAAGGACAATTAAGTCCATTTATTGTGCACTTTCCTGCATGCCACTTCTCACTCACTGCTGCAGTTTTGTGATCTGACCTTTCGTTCCCCTCCTCTGGTGAGGGATGAGGCAATGAGGCTCCTGCAACTCGGCGCACGCTACGGGGCCGCGTTCCTCCACGTGGGAGGCAGCGGTGCTGCTCCTCCTGGGTGGTGGGGTGGGCATTCCTGGTTCACTGGAGCCGCTCACATTTGGCAGGCAATGCTGCTGAGGGTTTTATCCTACTTGCAGAGTGGTATTTTTGCTAAGTCAAGGACAGCACAGTCACTGCCAGTAGCTTCGCCTCGGCTGTGTTCACGCACCGCACAAATAAACTTTCCCCTCTGATGAAGGAATCCCAGCGGGCTGCAGAGCAGAGGAGGAGGATTGGAAGCACTATCTCCACTTGAGCTGTTCCTAATCCCAGCTGCCAGCACAGGCTGCTGCCCAATTCCAGCTCCATAGGAAAAGCAGCTGAGTGTCCCAGTGGGACTGCCCCGTGGCGGTGGTGCTGGCCGTGAAGGTCATCCCTTGGTGGCAATGCAGAGGGTGAGGGAAAAGAAGCTGCTGCCTTGGACAGTGGGGTTTGTGCTCCAGAGTGGCAGAATAACAGGGAAAGTCTCTCCCTTGCCTGGTCCATAAACACAGTGTAGCTACTGTAGGCAACTGGAAGGGAGCAGAAGAATTTCTGCAGACACACAGATGTGGCCCAGTATGCAGATGTGGAAAGACAACTCCAGTGTTTTGAAAAGCTAAGCTACCTAAATCCATCTTTGACCACCCCTTTCTTCCCTCAACCAAGCCAAAAGATTACACAATCCAAGATCTGTGTGGACCTTGGTCCCTTCCCAGGAGCACATTCGTGAAGGAGGGCGCTCCAACGTCACGTCCATGTCCCTGTAACCCTGCTGCCTTGTGCCAGCCATCCCACCCCCGAGTGAAGCCAAGGCTTGATCAAGATCAACTCTGTCCCGGATGCAGAGCTGGAATTCCCAGGAGCAGAGAGGAGACTCCAGGGCACCCTTCCCTTCCTCAGCACAGCCTGTGAGACACTCGTGGCTCCCACTGTCACCTGCAGGAGCTGTGGGTCCCCCGAGCCCCTCTCAGCTGACCTGAGAGGAGCAGGACCCTCACCCCCTCCCTGCTGCCCACTCCAGCTGCAGCCTGTCCAGTGAGGTGGCTGGCACGTGGCCGGGGCACAGCTAATCCCCTAATCCTCAATTCCTGGAGTTCTGAAAATAACGGAATTATTATTTTTGGAAACAACACATGTTTCTGCCTTCCTATATTAACATCTAATTAAGAAGCCAAATATATTTACAGAGCACTTTGCAAACTCCCTTTACACACAGTGTGCTCATGAATCATTTCCCAACCTGGGGGTAAAGCCTCTTGTGACATAGGACATAGATTAACACAGGAACCAGCTGAAAACACCCAGGGAATCAAAAATTCCTGAAACCAGACCCGGCTGCAGTACAGGCCACCAGCGCACCAGCAAGCCCAGCACCCCTGGTTTGTGTCTCTTACAACCCTGTCCCACGCCCGGGGCAAACAGGGCACTTCAAACCCTGGTTGGCCAGTGAAGAACAGCACCAAGCATGCCAGTGCACAGCAGCTCTCACTGGTCCCTGCTGCAGTGACAGGACACACTCCTTGTCAGACTGTTCTGAACCCTCCTCTGAGTTGCCAACAGGCTGAGTCTCTTCCTCAGTAATGAAAGGGATCTTTAGGACACTGCCCTGCTCTGGAGCACACGATTTCTGCATGCTGAATGCTCCTGCAAAGCTCCTGGTCTGCCCCCAAAAGGCACCTGGGGACCCCGGAGCAAAGGAACCATCCTGGCACACCAAGAACACCCTGCAGCTCTCTGAGTAGGAGCAATGCAATGCAAAATCCTGCACAGAAAACACGTGTTTTCATATCAAAGGACTCCAATTTCCTAGTTTGGGCTACTAAAATGTCATTAACCTCATAACCCACCTGGCGATTTGCAAACCATTACCCGGCATTCCTTGGACCTTAAAATACTGAACACACTGAGGCCCTAAGAAGGACTAATCCTTTCATAGAAATGATTTAATTCCAGGAAAGTAACACTCTTAGTTTGGAATATTCTCTGTTAGAGACTGGAAGAGGCAGCCAATAAAGCAATGGTTGTGCAAAGAAAAGGACTGGGCAGCTCAACTCTCAGAGCTCAGTGTGCTGAGCCCCTGCTCTGCCCAGCTTCAGTGTTCACAGCAGTTTTAATAATTCATCCAAGAATATCAAAAACACCACTACAACCAAATTAACTGCTTGTTCCTTACTTGTGCTCTATCCGAAGGTTTTGCTCCTCCAACACCAGAAGCTGAAGGCAAGGAACACCACAGAGGGAAAGACTCTAAATAATTCAACTTTCCTGCTGGGCTGATGTATTAGCTTGGAGTTCTCAGGGCTGGGATGAATGGATTTAAAGCCAGCGTTGGCACGGGTGCCAGGGTCAACTCAGTAGGAAAGGAGATAAGCAGCAAAATGGAAATCAGCTGGGGATGGCAGGAAATCTTTGTGAAATTATTTGACCTTTTAAATTTGAGAGGAATGAGCAAATGAGTGTCCCATCCCCTGAATCCAGCAGCTGCCAACTGCTGCACCGGGAGCAGCCACCCAGCTGCTCTGGACACCCAGAAGCACTGGACAGGGAAGAAAAACCTCCAGCCATGAAGAGAGCAAATCCTACCACGTACCAAACAGCAGAGGAACAGAGGAACACACGGTGGAACCTTTGCTACTGGAGTTCTGAGCTGAGGGAGGTCCATCACACCTGGCCAGGCAAGGGAAAGGTGTTTTATCTGCAACTGCTGGGTGAGAGCAGCCACCGACCCCACAATGATCACAGATCCATCAGCAGGGGATCCCAAGAGGATCCACAAGGTTATCTCATTTAAATTTGCTGTACCATCTCCAAACAGCCCCAGCACACACACAGGGATGCTGAACCCTCACACATTCCTGGCCAAGAGTCCACTGGGCTTTGGGACTGACCAGGTGGGACATGGGGTGAAAACCACAGCAAAGCCCAGCTCTGGAGGGGAGTGTTTGCCCTGCCAGGGGAAGGGAAAGCAAACAGCTTTCCTGGGTGCTGGCTGTGGAGACCAGGAGGCACAGCTGGGTAGATCCCATAGTATTTATCCTCCTGGCCAGGTCATTTTTTAAAGTATAATTACACCCTGCCTTTAAGCAGCCCAACAGATGCTGCTCAGGTGTGTGCTTCCTTGAGCCTCCAACCATGCCCTTTCCTGGCTCCCTGTCTCTCTCCAGCTGCCCCTCACTCCCTCCCCACCAATGATGGCCACTGTGTGTTTCCAAACCCCCTCACCCATCCTCCTGGTGTCACCTCTCTGCACCGTCCCCAGCACCAGAGATGTCACCACTCCCCTTCCAAGGCAGGATGCTGTGTTAGCCAAAATGACTTTTCCAAGGTTTACATCAATTTTTTGTTATTTGCCAAACTTGGAGTCCACGTTCAAAAGCATTTCTTTAAGCCACGCGGGGAGAACCCTTCCTGCAGCACCAAGATTTCCCCTCTTTGCAGTTCTTCATTCCACACGGATTCTCAGATTTTTACATCGTGCTGCTTTAAGTTTCTAGACACTGGTTATTAAAACCCCTCAACCCTGAGCATTGCCATGTCGTCATCATTAGGTTTCAGAGCCAACAGTGTCAATGCAATTAGGTACAACTCATTAACATACTGCCTGCATGCTCTGAGCAAGTACAGTTCCAACAAGAGGTCTGCTGCCTCCTTCACAGCCCAGAGCACAGACTGCTCAGGGGGTTCCATCAAAACACCGTTGAATTTCAGTTCCCATTATTTGGAGTAAATTGGATAGTAAAGATTTAGGGGGCAGATTAAATACAACATTCTATCGAAATTTTAGCGAGAAAACCAATAACACCTGAATGAAATGTGAAGACCCAACACAACCCTCACCTATTCCTTCTGTCACACCTCCTACACCACCGTGCCGGACGGCAGAGCCCGGCTCTGCCCGGCGCCCGCGGGAAGCTTTGGGAATCCCGCCCCGTTCCTCGGAGCGCGGGGTCCCCGGCGGGCACTCACCAGGAAGCGGACATCGTCGAAGCCGTTCAGGAGCAGCTTGCTCTCGTACTGCTGCAGGCCGATGGACTCCAGCCACTCCCCGACGCTCTGCTCCAGCATCCGCGAACCTGACGAGAGAGGAATCGGCAGCCGCTTGAACAGGGAGAAACCGTTCAGGCGGTAGCAGCGGCACTCTGAGGAGGACAGATGGCATTGCCACATCATAGTCATTACCATCAAGAAACTCAAAAAATTATGCTCAGAGTACAACAAATCAGCGGGCAGACAATTCCTCTTGTGTGCACAGAGCATGGACAACAAGCTCGCAGTGCCTCCACGGGCTCCGGGTGCAAATCTGTACCGCAGTTCACACTCGGAAAAGAAACTCCTCGCCCGGGCAAAGAGTCGGAGGCGCTGCCGGGGCGCTGAGATCACAGGCACTGCTGTCAGGGCTCGCAAGTTCCTCGCCAGGCAAGCACATGAAGCCCAACCCCACGGGGATGCGGATCCACTCCTTGGCTCAGCGGAAGGGGGCGGGAGGAGAGCAGCAAACTTCCACCCGAGGCATTCCCAGGCAGTCGCAGGTGCGAGGGAAGGGAGCGGAGCTGTGCCAGTCCTCTCATCCGCGCACCTCTGGACACGGCCCCGGCTCAGCGGGGAGCACGGAGCAGCCTGAGAGAAAACAGCTTCATGCAGCCGAGCCGGCTCGGACACAGCGGACGCTCGGGAAAGCAGCAGGAGCCCAGGCAGAGCGGCTGTCCGCGGGAAGACACGCAAGACAAAGGAAGCACAGACTGCAGCAGCGGAGAGGAAGGGCTTGTGCTCTTCCTCCCCAGCAGTCCTGAGAGAGGCAAACCATGGCAGGGGCTCTGTCTCGCCGTTACCGTGCTATGGGGACCCCCGGCACCTGTCTGGCAGCCCTGGCTCTGTCATTCTACCAGCGATCCGGTCGCTTGGCATTCCAGCAGGCTGCCTGGATCTCTGGGCATTCCAGCACGCTGGCCCCAGGGAGCCCAGCCCCACCGCTGCACAGCCAGGATGGTTCTCACCCAGCACTGCCAGTCCTGCCAGGTGTGGGGCACGCACCTGGATTTGCCCTTCCTTCATTTTCTTCAGCCGAGCGCAGCCGCCGCATCGAGCCCCTCGCTCAGACAGGGAGCAGCTCTGCAGGAAGGAGGCATTTCGGTTCCCTGCTTCCCAGCCACGGCAAAAGGAAAAAAGCAAAGGCAAGCACACTCTCTCCCTCTTCCTGCAGCAGCTCAAGTCCGAGCCATGCCCTGGCACCTCCCCTTCAGCCTCTGATAAAGGAGATTCCTCCCAACACCTATGGAAGCCCTGGCAGATGAGCTCTCCCTTCCCTCAGCCCTGGGATGAGTCCAGTGACTTGTTACTCTCCTCTGGTAAAGCTCAAGACCTTAAGTATGACCAAACAAAAGTTCCGAGATCTCCTTTTCATCAGGGAATTGCTATGCAAGACAGGCAGAATTTTCAGGCTCCCTGGCTTCCAGCACGGATGCAAAGAAAAGGATGATCAGGAGACCCCCGTATGCTTCCTTTGAACCTTCAGGTCAGCTGCAGCAGTTTGGTACCTTTCAGCCATCCCTCCCCGCTGTGCTGCAATGCTGCACACACAGAGCTCACGGTGTCATCTGCAGATTCCTGGGGTAACTGCTGCCGTCTGCTCCCGGGGGTTGCTCCCGTGCCGCTATTTGGGAGCGCCGGCCGGTCCTTCCAACGCACGCGGCAACGCCGAGATCACAAAAGGCTTTTGCCTCTCTCCCCTGAGCCAGCCCATGCTCCGGGGCAGCAGCAAAGCCTGGACTGTGTGCCAGGAGCTCCTGCTCGCCGGCTCTCCATCCTCCCCTCCATCCTTTCCCCCTGCGCTCCGCCGGCGGCTGCGGCGGCGGCTTTGTCTGAGCCGCGAGCCCCACGCTGTCCCTCCCTTCTCCTCATCCTCTGCCCCCTCCCAGTGCTCCCACCCGCCGGGAGGGAGGGAGGGAGGGAGGCAGCGGCTCCGTAAATCTCCAGTGGAAATCACTGACTCCTCAATATTTACCCGGTGATGGACAACATGGCTTGGGGGGTTTAAAAAAAATGATGTCACAGGTCTGCTCCGACAGATCCAAGTGATTTGTGGCTGGCTCAGAATTAATTTATCAAGAGAGAGGTGAGCAAGTGCCTGCTGCCTACCACAGCATTCCTGGGAGCTGTCGGGGTATTGGCAGAGGGAATGAAACCACAGCAGCTCCTTCTCCTGAGCTCCTGAATTTAATTTTTAAAATTACTTACTCTATTCAGCCTTGCATGCACTTGTTAAATACATTTCTGCTTTTAAAAGGAAAACCCACAGTGATACCAAGTGCAGGTTTTCTATTTACAAAACCCTTTCAAGTCATGACAAAATAAAGAGAGGGAAGTGTTTGGAGGGAGGGAATGGAGGGTTTTCATTTAAAAAGGAGAAGAACAGACACCTAAAACATCCCAGGCTGAAAACGAAGATGCCCCAAATACACCTGATATTTGTGTGTTACAAGGATGATACAAGAACAGAAGAATCACAGTACTTGGCCCCTGGAGAGATCCTGATCACAACTTCTGACTGAAACAAGCTCCTGTTTCTGGAATGGAATGGAAGCTCCATCCTTCCCCTTATGCTCCACACTCTGGGAATGCTGCCTCCGAGAGGCCTGCAGCTGGCAGAGGGGGAAGCAGTGGGCAGAGCAGGAATGATGATGAGTGCATCCCCAAAGCTTCTGTGCCTCCTGCAAAACTCTTCTCAAGTCCCACAGCACAGAGAGGAAGAGGCACAGCCAGGGTTCAGGAGGGGCTTTCAGGTGTTATTGTTTCAGTAACAATCTTTAGTGTGAAGTTTGCATTTGTCTGGAGGACGAAATCCATGTGTGGGCTGTGCTGGTCACCCCACCTGCTCGTGGAAATTTGGTGCAGAGAGACACAAACATCTGTTCCAAGGCCAAACTCCCTCAAGAAAAAGGGCAGGTGGAGTTTGGTATCCCTAAAAGGACTGTGTTTTTTTGACTGCCCAAGCTCCAAGAAGGCCTTGCCAGCCCTTTCCCAGGCAGTTGTGCATAGTACCTGCTCATACAACCAGCTCCAAACACATTTATCCCCACAGGAACTGCCAACAAGGCATTTCACCTTTCCAGACCCCGAGCATTTGGGGAGCTCCCTGCAGTGCCCTGCACATTCACACCACGACCTGAAGCACAACAACAGTGCAACAAAGCCCAGTGGAGGAAAAGCCAAATGTGTGGGAGCTGCCAGTGAGGGGCTGACAGAGCTCTGCCTGCTCCAGGGAAAGGAGGGACAAACAGGGAAGGGGCCCAGCAGATCTGCACACCAGGGATCCCAAACTGAGAGTGACAGAGCACAGCCCACGGGAAACCCCGGCTCCAGGAGGCAGCTCCTGTGCCCAGCTGCTCCAGGGTGTCCATCCTGCTGAGTGCTCCCTGCACAGCTGCAGGTCTGCAGGAGCACTGGCTCTTGCTCTCCCCTCCATGTCAGACCTTTCCCTGCTGCTGTGGATCCATCTCAGCCCCAGCTGTCAGAGCAGGGAGCACAAACCCACACAGAGCTTCAACTCCTCTGCAAAGTCACCTGACCCCTGAATGCAGAGCCTAAATCAGGCTAAACTCCCACTGGGAACAGTGGGTTGCTCCTCACCTAAGCAAAAATCTGAGTGACAAATTGGTATGAGGTGAGCTCTGTCACAGCCCGTGTGAGCTGCGTGTGTGGATCTGCATTAGCATCTCATCAGGAGGAGCTGCTGCCCATCCCGAGTCAGAGCTGCTCTGCTGCAGCAGTCTGGAGGTGAAGGATTTAAAAGGACAGAATCCCTCATGGTGGCAGCTCTCCAACAAGGCTGAGCTCTGCTTTTGCTCACGATTCAAAGGCAGAGAAGGGAATTCACATTTTAAGTGTCCTCCAAGAGCCTTGTTCAGTGGGTGTGGATACCTGCAGGTGCAATTAGAAATGCCCAGGATCCCCCTCCCTCAGGCACCTGGCAGATGAACCCCATGCAAAGGGCACGGCCACCATGGCACCCACACTGACCCACCCCTGGCACCACCCAGCCCTGCTCAGCACAGCTGCTGCCCTCACGGAAAGACCTGGGAGGGAAATCCTGCAGCTGCATTCTGTAAAAGTAAAGGAACCTTCCCAAGGAGCGTAGAATTAAAATTGTTGGCAGCAGCATTGAGCATCATGTGGGAACTCAGGTCTGCTCCTCCTGTGCCAGAGCATTCCTCTCCCTCCCAGAGCCAAAGCAAGTTAAAGATATCCACACACAGGAGCCAGCACCTTGTTTGTGTGCAGAGCACAGCCAGGACAGACAGACACATGCTGGGTACACTACCTGAGATCCTGTGCTGCTCCTGGGAAAAGTCAATGCCTTCGCCGATGGAACTCATGATCTTTTCGATCTGGAAATAAGAAAAAAGCAAGGATTGCATTATTCATAAAGCCTCGGGAAAAGGTAAAAGCAGCCCAGGATTTCACCTCCCACGTGACAGCTGAAGGAATCCAGCAAAAGATGTTAAGGTATCTCTGAACCAGGGGAGGTACCTTGAACACCTTGCCTGGGTTTTGGGGATGGATGGCTCAGAAGGGACAGGTTGAGGCTGAGGCTCTGCAGAGCCTTCCCTTCCACAACTTGCCAGTGCCTGGAAATAAAAAACTTCAACAAAAGCTTCCCTCTGGAGCACAACCTGGGGGTAAGGAAGGAGTCCCAAGCTCCTCACTCACCCTGTAGGAGCACACAGCAGTGAAGCTGCAGCAGTGCTGCCACCCACTCCTTCCCAGCAAGCACACTGGGAGCTTGGCTTCCCCACACCCTGTTTTGTTGGGCATTTTTGGTTTGGCTTGATTTATTTCTGAAACCACATTATTTCCCAATCCTGTGCATGGAGCTGTGCTCCTACCAGAGCAGGTGCTTCCAAAGGGTTTGAAACCAGATCATTTGGGATAGCAGCATCATGGGGCAAAGTCCTGAAGGACCCAGGAGAGGGAGCAGGAGACAGCTCCATCTCTGACGAAGCAATTCACAGTCTACAGCTCCAGGCAAACCTCAGGCAATGAGGAAGAAAAGGTACACACGCTGCTGGAATGGGTCTGAGTCCACTTAAGAGCTGCATAGAAATGGCTGCTTTTGCCACACAAGCAAAAGAATAAATTAATGGAGGCTGCAATTCCAAGTGAACTTTCAGGAGACTTCCTTAAATGAGAAGAGAAACTTTACAAGTAATTCTTGAGCAAAATTTGTAAATTGAGGTTTCCAGTGCAGGGCTGCAGAGGGAGAACTGACAATTCCCAGGTCAGTTTGTAAGAGGGAAGACCTGACAAACTGCAGCTCAGCTGGTTAGTTCAGACACTTCCATACTCTAAGCACTGAACCCCACTGTTTCCCAAAGAGCAACACACTCGAGAGGCTCAGGGCTGATTGCCTGCCCCTGTCTTCAGATTATAACTGAGCAGAAAATTAAAAAACAAAAAAAAACAAAAAAAAAAAAAAAAAAAAAAAAAAAAAAAAAAAAAAAAAAAAAAAAGTAAAAACCAGAAGAGCCTCCAGGAAGACTCCCCAAAAGGAAATCTCCCAAGCAAAAGCCCCTGTAAGGCACTTCTGAGTGGCTGCTGCTGAATGCAAAGTGACTGGCCACTGAGTGGGGGAATAAACCTCAACTCTTACTCAACTTTTTTTCGCCTGGTCATTTAAGGACATATTTGGGGAAGGAGTCCAAGTTTCCCTGGATTTCACCCCAGCTGCCTCTGCCCTGCCTGGCTCCCAGTGTGATGCTGTGCTTGGTGCAGCTGCACGGGTCCCCAGCCATCCCAGTGGTGTGAGGAGCTCCTGGGGACGGTGCAAGAGGCTGGATCTGACTGCCACGCACACTCAGGGGCAGCTTGGAGCTGAGCTCCCCCAGAGAGGGCTTTTGGTGAAACAAAAAAAGGACCTTTACAAGGCTCCTGCCCAGGCAGATCTCCAGGAAGCCCCTTGTCCTGCAGGGAGCAGTGGGCACTTGCAGGGTTAAATTTCACCAGGGACCAGGCAGTCCTGTGGGCTGGAACACAGCTATTAAGGATATAGGTGCTTTGCCCCTGGAAAATCGTGAGGATGAGCACTCCTGCGCCTGAAATAAGAGTTATTGCCCATTTACTGGGAGATTTGAAAATCAGCCTGGGAAAACAAACAGAATCCCAACTCATAGAACAGGAAAGGGAAGTATGATCTAAAAAGAAACTCCAGTTAGGAGGGGTTTGGAATCAGTGGACACATGGATCCTGTCCTAAGGCAAAAGCATTCTGTGCTCCTTGGCCCCTGGATGGAGCCAGGACTTGAGTGTGAACTTTTGCTGGAACTGCTGGGAGACACCTGAGGCCTGCTGGATTCGTTCCAACAAGAGCCACCACAGCAGATGGGTTTGACCCCCAAAGCAGCAAAGGCTCTCGAGCAAAACCTTCAAATTTCACAGTGCCGGGAAATACCATCAGGACATTACGGCCATGCAGGACTGGAGGGAAACACAGGGATGGAAACACAGGATGGTGCAGAAGCAGCCCCACTCCCAGGTAACACCAAGGGCCCTGGCACTGGCTGCTCTTCTCCCTGCCACGGACAGAGCCCGAGCTGCAGAGGATTTCTGGGACACTGCCGCAACCCTGAAGTGATTGCTGCGCAATTTGGGTCTTGAGGTCAATTCAGTTCAAGCTCCAGAATTTTAAGGACATTAAACTTTGCAGATTGGTGTCCATCAGCTTCAGGGCAAGGTACATCTCTGAGCTGGAGCTGCTCTTGTACATTGTCTGGGAATCTCCAGCTGGATT
The DNA here is from genome assembly GCA_013396955.1 of Regulus satrapa. Lineage (NCBI taxonomy): Eukaryota > Metazoa > Chordata > Aves > Passeriformes > Regulidae > Regulus > Regulus satrapa. The sequence goes on along the minus strand of VWZN01010094.1, from coordinate 175,757 downwards.
CAAATTGCAAATTAACTCCGAGGCCAAGTCCCTTTGTTTCCATCGTGCTGCCCTCTCCTAATCTGAGAGAGACTTGATGCTGTCCAGGCTCAGCCCCCAGCACTGCCAGCTCTGCAGTCCCAACGCTGCCTTGAGGACTTGCAGGTGCCTCTGAAGCACTGAAAAACCCACGACCTTTTCCTCAAAAGCAGGGAACTGCCTTGTGCTATATAAAACTGAATGGAAATGAAACAATCACGTGGCAGAGGATTACCTTTCACAGGCCTCCTCTGCCAAGTGCCCGCCACGGTTACGCACAGTCCCAGCTATTACTGCTAATGCACGGGGAAATCCTGGCCTGCCCTTGGCTCTCCACGAAAAGCAAACACCTCAAACAGACTCACACACCACCTCCAACACGGCTTTAATGGCTCACCAGCTTGATTTAACTGTTAGAAGATGGTAAGAGAAGAATGAGGGGAAGGACAAACCTGGAGAGGGAACCACTGCTTTAGAGCATCCCTATCCTGTGCAGCCATGCCCCAGCTTCCCTCCAGCGTGGACACAGGGCTGAAGAGAAGATACCTTGAAAATAGCCTACGCTACAGTTTTTTAGGCTGTTCTTTCCCACTGGTTAATTATTAAAATACAAAAATACCATGTTTAAATATAGTGCTGCAGCTCAGACTTAGTTGTAGCCTGAACACTCAGTTCTGATTTGTTTTGGCTTAACCTGTATTTTTCCACTGAAGCACCAAGTGCCCATCTCTGGTTGTGCTGTGGGGATGGTTTGGGGTGGGGATTTAATGGTTTATTTGTTTTACAGCCACAGAAATAAAACCACAAATTACTTCCACCTTCTAAATCAATACAACCACATCTGTTATCCCTAATGCAGAGGAGCAGTGAGGGACAGTGAGGGTGAGCCAGTGAGCCCTCAAACCCCACTAGGGGAAGGAGAAACTCCTGCACTCTGGGAGAAGGAAGGGCTGCAAGCACAGGAGAGTGTCCCTCATTAAGCCCACAGCAGGAATGTGCCTGGAAGGAGCTGTGGAGCAGTTACGAGGACTGGAGCTCATGGATCTATTTTCACATTTGCCTACATTTGGTGAAAGACACAAATGCCCTGAAAAAAGGAGCTGGGTGTGGCTGAGAGTCCAGCCCAGGCTGGGCGAGCTCTTGGAGGCAGGCAGGCGGCCATGGGAACATAGCAACTGGCCAGTGGCTCCAAAACAGAACCTGACTCCAAACAAACTGTCCCGAGCAGAGTTCTGCTAACAAGGAAGAGGCATTTGCTTGCAGAAGGCCAGCGAGGCCAAGCCAGCCTCATGGCATGCCGAGGTCTGTCCTGCTGCAGGACAGGAGACATTTCCACCCCAGAGTCCTGCCGAGTAATTCCCCACCTCGCTCGTGGCAGGGGCAGCCAATGGCTTCTTCTTACACGGGCAGGATGCAGGACCTCTCCTCTTCTCTGATCCAGGAGGGACCCAGAGAGGGACAGGTCCCACACCTGTGTAGAGGGCAGTCACCCCCCCGTCCCCCAGAGACTCTGGCCCACGCCCTGCCCTCATGGAGGCCAAGCCATGGTGTCCACACTGATCTCTCCACCTTTTCGTCCCCAAGCCACTGCTGAAGTTTGAAGCCAACAAAACCAGCCCCAGTGCTTTTGTCCCCAGAATAAAGAGCTTCGCACAGCACGGCTGTCTGCCCACACACAGGGCAGGGGCCTCGTTTGGACAGCACCAGATTTGGACTACCACTCTGTCGGGGTGACTCTTACCCAGTCTTGGAGGCACCTTGATGCTCCCGGAGCTTTCTGAGAGAGGCTTCATAAAACCTCACCTCACAGTCACCATCAATGCAAATGCAGAAGTTTGTTCTCAGTCTCTGCACGCAGCATCAGAGACTGCCAAGGACACAGCAAGGTCACCCTGAGAGAACTAAAATCACAGAATCCTCAAACAGTTTGAGCTGGAAGGGACCTTAAAGCTCATCCAGACCCACTCACTGCCATGGGCAGGAGCACCTTCCACTGTCCCAGGCTGCTCCAAGCCCTGTCCAGCCTGGCATTGGACACTTCCAGGGATCCAGGGGCAGCCACAGCTTCCCTGGGCAAACCTGTGCCAGGGCCTCCCTAGTGTGGGTCAATGTCTTCTGCTTCCTCCGTGGCCCTTTCCCAAACTGGCAGCTTACAAACCACCAGTGATTCCTGAGCACCAGGAAGAGAACCTGCAGTGCACCTGCACAGGCCTCAGACTCTGAGCAGCAAAGTTACTTTACAAATAAAGGTCTGTAATTAAATAAAACCACACAGAACCAAGTACACACTATCTGCCATATGGAGGGCATTAGTGCACTATAATGACACCCTGCAGCAGGAGTATAATTAAGAATATAGCAGGATTCCCATTATAAATCCTTATTACTGAGGGTTCATAACCTATTGTACAAACCCGCCCGGGGCTCAGGCTCAGCAGACAAGAGCAGCTCCAGCAGCAGATTTCAGTCTCAAAAGCTGCTTACAAAGTTGGGTGGAAAGGTTATCGGTCTTTTAAATTTCTGCAATTCCAGGAGAGCGTCAGGAGTTAAGACTTTATTGTTTCCAAGCTTTGACAGCTGGGGGATGGGACAGATTTGGTTTCAGACTATAAAAAAACCCAAAACAACCCCCCAAACAAGCTGCTTCTACTATTGCCAACCCCTTTGAGCACAAACCCCCCAGTGATGATGTGAGCAGCCCCATCACAGCCCAGCAGGTCAGCTCTGAATTCCAGGGGAGAACTACGGGCACAGATGATGCTGGGGCAGCACAGAATCACTGACACTTCCATTCTGCATCAATGCCACAGCAGACCTCACATTACTGACTGATACTGCACCCTTGAGGGAGGAAGGGAGGCTGCTCAGACTCAGCTGGGATATATCCTGGAGCAGAAGAATGGCAGCATCCACCAGCATGTCTGAAAGGGATGGAACAAGAGTGGGATCTGGGATGATACCTGCTGACTCCTTAATACAGGTACAGACCTGAAAAATTTGGATTTGGGCCATGAATCTCATTTCTAGGTTGGTGACAGCCCATAAACCACTTCTGGTTCCGTTTATGATGCTTCAGCTTCTGTTCTCCCATTGCCATCCCATGGAGCACACAGCTCATATTTCACTGCTCAATATATTCCATGCCTCCAAAAGACACCAGCCTGTATGAACTCAGCATAACAAACACCAGAGGCCTGGAAAACATAATGCTCCATTTATTAATTCAAAGCTAAACTGCACCAGCCAGTTGTTCACGGCACATTTGAGCACTCGAATCCAGAGTTGCTGCGCTCCATCCTCCCCCAGCAGCCTTCCACACAGCACGGAGACTTGCTGAATTTATTTCAAATAATTCTGCAACTGCTCGCCAGTGATAAAGGCAAACACATTTTCTGGCTTAATATGGTCTCTGAGAAATTCATTTGGATGGGGACCAGGGCCTGTTGCTTCACGCCACTCTCCAGCCTGTGTTTTTGTTACAAATCCCAAAGTTACAAATACAAACATGTACCAGAAGGAACTCGTGGTATAAACTTGAGTTTCACAATGGATCTGCAGTATCACAGCCCTCCAAATATCAATGTCGTTTTGACAAACAGTAAAATCCAACACTGACACAAAGAGAATGGCCAAATGCAGCAACACATGTGCCCACAGCAGGGAAACAACTGGACAATGGCTACTCTGAGTGACAATAAAAAAGGCAAACCCCCAGAAAGCACTGAATTTAATTCAGTGTCTTCCCATATTCCTGCAACCTTACACCAACCCCACAGCAATGTAAGGCTCTCAAGCAAAGCTGCCTGTGGGACAGAGCAGTGAAGCTGCTCCAGGCTGGAGAGAGAGATTTAAAGACTTTTTTAAAAAATAAAAGCTTCAGAAGTGCTGGAAGATACGACGTAAAGCGGAAGAGAACATAATGAAGGACTGGATTTAGTAAGGACACTGCAGCCGGACATTTCTGTTCCTGAAAAACAAAAATGTCCCCAAAACGCCAATGATCACAAGGGTGTTACATAACCAAAACATCCGTCAGAGCACGAATCATTCACGCAAGAATCAAAAGCTTCTGATTCACAAATACTGAGTTCACACACTTGAGAAGCTCCCAGAAACACGCACAGAGGTGGATGGAGCTGCTGTGCTGGCAAAGACCACCCCCGTTGTGTCCAACCCTTGCTGCTGGAACAAAGCATGCCTGGTCTTTACATCTGCTTTTCAGCACACCAGTTTTCCTGTCAAACCAGTAAATTGTCTTACACTGGCTTGGATTGGATAAGTTCCACATTGGCTCACAGTTCCAACAGGCTGGCAATTCCAATTGCAGCACCATTTAAAAATGGTGGAAACACAAAAGCTTTCACTTCAAAAAGTTCATCAGGCTGGAGGAAAACTCACCACTGGGGGCAAAGGGAAGAGATTGGACATGAGGGATGATGTAAGAATTCCTGACCTTAGCACAGGAAAAACAGGAGGAAACATTGTGATCTGGAGACAATAGAGTAATCAGCCCAATAATTAAGCTGATTAAGACCCCGATGGCCATGCTTGTTTGGCAGAAACTGAGACCAAAAATACTGACCCCACTACTGCTTCTGCCCTAGACAAAAGTGAATTACAGCTATGTCAGACAAAGGGGAAGCTGGAATGTGAGCTGGGAGTGAGGGTCAGCCTGGGACAGGGGACACCCAGGGACAATTCAAGCCACCCTACTTGGTCCCACCAGCCAAACCCAGGGCAAGCTGAGATTTGAACACCTGAACCAAGAGAATAAATGAAACATTTTAGAAGGCAGAGGCTGATGCCTGAGCTTTTACACCATGCAATTTCACCAGGCACAAAACCAGCAGCTCTTCCTGAGTAACAAGGGGAATATTTGCATTTTCTTCTAACGGTGCTGGCTGGCAGCTCTGAATTTCAACTCCTGGGTGTTTTAAGGCAGTGGCAGGTTTTGCATCAAAAAGCTTTCCAGAAAGTTTCACATTTCAATGCAAATGTTGTTAATCCTCCACAGTAAGCCTGTAATTAAGACACTGATTCCACAGGGTACTGCAGCACCCAACAGTCCAGACAAGGTTTGAAGGCACCCACCCAGAGCAGCCACAGCCTCCATCGAGCTGCATCCCAGCTCCAAGCCTCAAGTGGAAGGCACCACAGATGTGCCATCTGCTCCTGGCATCCGTCCTTAGGGGGCATCAACAGCCCCAAAACGGGTCAGGAACTGGTGAAACACCACATCTGTGGTTACTGCAGATGCAAAGCATTCCTTCTGCAGGAGACATGGAGCACCACTGCAGTTAGTCATCAGAGATGAATGTCCAGTGCCATAATTAGCTACAGAATATTCATTAGTTCTTCAAATAATTCACTTGGAGGAAAAAAAAAAAAGTGGTGGACTGTGCATCTCCTTTTTTCTAAAACAAACAAACAAACAAAAAACCCTGAAGTAACATGCATGTTTTATTCAGTTCCCTAAATTGTTTCTGAAGGAAAATGGAAGGTTTAATCTCTTCCTAGGAGGACTTAAGTCAGAAGACAGAACTACAACCTCATTTTGTGAGATGGATATTGGAACCTCCAAAATTCAAATTCAGCAAGGGAACAAGAGGACTTGATAGCAGGCAGTTGAAAGTGGAGGATGTCAGGGGATGTTAAGGGATGTCAAGAGCCAGGTCTGAGGTCAATTCTCAGCAGCCTTCCTTGTTTTTGACCCTGATCATTTAACAGATCTTTTTTCTTACCAGCACCCACGAGGCAGAAGAGCAGCCCCAGGCCTTGACTGCAGACATCCCTGCTCGGAGCCCGGAGCATGACCCAGGCTGAAGGGCAGGTCTGGAGCTGCTCTGCAGAGCAGGAAGGCAGAGCAGAAGCAGAATAATCTGCCCTGAAAAGGGGACTGGCAGTGGGGCTGGGGGCCACAACCCCCTCCCTCAGAGGTGCACATACAGGTTGTTCTTTACCAAACCCCCTTTGAGCTGCCCCATCTGCTCAATATTCATGAGCCAAATGATGAAAACCAAATCCATCACTTCAGCCCTCAGACAGGTTTGGAAGGATTCAAATATTTATGCTAAGAGCTCTACCCTCTCACATGCCTCCTTGCCCCCACCCTGCTTCCCACCAGAGCAGGACTGAGCATTGTCAGTCCTCACCTCCCCAGGCATTATGGGGATGTTCAATGGAAGAGTTTCTCTGCCTTGCTCACACAGCAGTCCCACCTGACAGGGGCACCACGTGTGCACTCCCAGCAAGGAGCAGGGGGCAGGAGCAGATGGGACACGAGCTGAACGGGCTCCTGGACAGCTCAGAGCACAAAGCAACACTCTGGGCCAGGTCCTTGGAGCAGGGGAGCTGCAACTGGGAACAGGGACGAGCTCTGCCAAGTGAATCATTCCTTCCCCATCCCACCCTTCTGGCACAGCCAGCAGCACCTTCCACTTCCAACAAAGGGCACGGGCAGCGCTGGGCCAGGGCAGGGACGTGACCCTTGGCTTTTGAGCAGATTTTCTGCTGTCCCCAGTTGCTGGCCTGGCCAGCAGGCAGAGTCCTCAGCTGGGAGCCACAGAGAGCTGCACGTGGATCACTTCCCTCCTTATTCACCTGCATAAAGGCCATTAAATTTAATAGAATAATATAAATCTGCCATTGTTTCCCATCAGCACAGAGGGAAAGCCAAACCATTGCTAAATGGGGTCGCTCAACAAGGTTTATATTGCCCTGTAAAGGCAGAGGCTGCAAGTTGCATCCAATTCTGAGCAGCTGCATTATGCCATCCAGGGGACTACAACACACAATCCCAGAATTACATTTATGTTTAAATCTCACTGTTGCCATTATGGTCAGCCAGACTTTTCTAAAAGTGAGACCCTGCCCTATTGCACAGAGATGTAAATTTTTCACATTCTTTCTCTGATTTCCTCACCTAAACATGAGGGGAAGGAAAAGCAGATTCCTCTCCTGGGGCTTTGTCTGGCTGCCTCAGGGGAAATGAGGGATTTGTTTACAGGCAAGAGGAAGCAGCTCCGAGGGTTCATCTGAGCAGAGGAAGCAGAGGCAGTGCAGGCAGCCCAGCACTTGACCTCTGCTACCAATGCAGTCGTGCCAAAGGCTTCTGCCCTTTCAGTGTCTGCTGCAAACAGCTTAGATAAAAGCCCAGGGAATTATCCAGCCCTTCCAAAGAACCTTCTGCTGCAGAGCCTTTCCCTAAGCCATGATACAACTGACCTGGGCAATTAACAGCAAAGCCTCTCCAGCCCAAGCAGCTGCAGAGGAAAATATCTATTTGGCAACCCCGAGACCCAGCAGGGAGTGAGGGGGAGGGAGAGAACGGACCCAGGGATGGATTCTCACGTTGCTCTTAGCATCTCTAAATACCTCCCTCTTCCCCAGATGGTAATTTTCTTTCCGAGTCAGGGTTGGAGAGGCAGCTGAGCATCAGCCAGTGCAGGGGCACAACCCTCCCCCGGGTTTCCACGGCTGGCACACGTGGCTCTACACCCCCAGCACCACGCCAGGGGTTTTTAGTTCCTTTCAGAGTACAAAGAGTTGTTCATCCGAGCTTATCTGTTCTGCAGCCCCGGCTCTCCCAGCACAGAATCATTCCCAAAGAATGTTTCAGTAATGCTGCGGTGCTGAATTTCAGAGGGACACTTAATCTTGCCCCGGTGGTTCTCCAGGGCCAACTTTCTGAGCATGAAATATTTAACTGCCCGTGGGTGTCCGATATGATAATAAAGTGACTGCTAACCAGCCGCTGAAATAAGCGTGTGAGGAGGAGAGCGGGAGCTATCAAATACACAAACCAGCCTAACTACTGTCTTCCTTCCATCCCCGTGAACCCTGGGCACTGCTCACGCTCCCCAGCAGCAGAGAGCCAGCAACACAACACTTCCAAGACGCTGGGATAGTCAACAGGGAAGAACTGGAAGGAGGAAATCGGGAGAAAGGTTGGTGAAGGGCATTGTTATCGAGTCTTTCTCATTTCGGGGATGTGAAAACAGATCTGGCTTGTCTAAAAGAAACCAAGCCCTGTATTTGAGCAAAAAACTTTGAAACTGCTTGCAATTCTACTATTCCCCCACTCCAGTTAACTTTATCTTTTGGCATTTCACACCTTGCAGACTCCCAAGTGAGCGTGTGCCTTTTAACACCTTGTGAGAGTTCGGGAAGAAGCAACAGAACCCACCGGGACCCCTGAGGGCAGCGTGGCAGAGGGGAGCTCCCGTTGCACACTCACTCCTGCCACAGAGGCTCTTTAGCAAGCTCAGCCTTACCTCATCCCACTCCGAGGCGAAGGACGGGGACTTCTCCAGCCGCTTCTTCCCGGCGCTGCAGTTGGAGAGCGATTCGCTCCGGCTCCCCATGGCATCGTCCTCCGTCGGCGAGCAGGTCAGCAGGTCAGAGTCCGACTTGGACAAGCTGCGGCTGAGTTTGAGCTCGGCTTTGGGCTTGCTGCCCGGGTGGGCTCTGCCCACAGCTCTGTCCCCCTCTGGCTCGGCAGCGCCGGGGTGCTGCTGCGGCACGTGGGGCGTGACTCCGGCTGCGGGATCCGCCCGGCTGACGTGCTGCACCGTGGCGTACACCACGGTCTGCGTGGGGTCCGGGGAGCCGCTCCCTGCTGCCGCCGACGAGGGGAACTCGGCATCCTCCAGCTGCATAGCAGCAGGGTGGCTCGTGGCTTCCGTGTCCCCCTTCTCGGCGGAGGAAACGAGCCTGAAAGGGTCCTCGCTTATCTCGCAGATTGGAGAAGAGCCGTGGAGCAACCCTGAGAACTGCTCTGGCACCTGGATGTCCTGGCTCTCGGCAGAGTCCTGGCTGCGGCCGCCGCTGCTCCTCCTGTGGTCTTCAAGGGGATGAAAACAGAGAGGAGGGGGAAATTAAAAACATCGAAGAAGAGGCAGCAAAATTCCAGCTTTCTCCCTGCCCTCCTCCCTTAGCAAGGGAGGGAGAGATAAAGAGAGAACAGTTCCGTATTGTTCCGCGTGCTCAACTTGTACCCAAAGTCATGGCATTTATGAAATTCCAAACACTGGCCCGATTTACGCAATCTGGCAGCTCTCCGTGTTTTTTATTCCTGTTAACACTAACTATCAGGCCTTGCTATATAAGGCCAAGAGAAGTGCTAACTATATCCTGCAGAGAGAGCAACTGAGGTGGGAGCAGCACAGACAGAGGCTCCTGGAACATCTGATCCGTTTCCATAAAGGCCAGAGCGTTATTTAGAGCCGCGCGCCCGGCTCTTGGCACGGGCTGCAGGGTGGGAAAACGCCTGGACTGTAATCGACCTGCAAGTTCCAAAATCCACTCCCAAAAAAACCCACTGCTTCCCTCCCTAGTGGCTTCCGAGTTTAACCTCTCCTCCCTGCTCAGGGGAGAGAAATAAACAGTTTATGCAAGAAGAAAAGCTTGAGCAAAAAGTGTATTTTGCAATGAACTGAGTACAGAGTGGTCAGAGCTGGTGGAGCACCAGCTGCCCCAGAAACGTGACACTGGTTCCCAGCTACTTCTGCCCCAGCAACCTTAATATCAGGTACCAGGGTCCTGCATAAACCATGAAGAATTGACTGACCCCAGGTGCTGAGGGGCCACACACACACACACACACACACACACACACACACACTCACTCACTCACCTTCGTCACAGCTGAACGAGCATTTCAACTGCAAAAGCAAAACTTTTGTCAAGCCAACAAGTCTAACTTTGGTTTCCTAGGATTCCTTCACCCTCCCAGCATTGCTTGTGAATTTTAACTGCTTCCATTTAGTGCTGAAGGAACTCTTTGGTCTGAGGACTAAAAATTGATGCTGCAAGGGAACAATACAGCAAAACGCTCTGATAATGAGGCTCTGAAGTGCAGGGAGGATGTTTGGATGTGAAGAGGAAATCACTTGCTTTGCAGACAGCAGCTCTGGGAAGGCAAAGGAACCCTCCTTTCCGTGAGCAAAATAATGAGCTCTACTCTAACTAAAAGCAGCCTGTTAGCAGAGAGCCCAACTCAGCCCCCAGCACCTTTCCAGCAGCAAGCCTGACCAGGGGATTTTCAAACACCGGTACCTGTTGGGCTTTGTGGTCTGTCCTCGCACCAGAAATGGGCAGGAAAGGGCTGAATTAGTCATTTGCCTTTGTGGGGGGATCCCAGGTACCCCGTGCCTGATGAGCATGGCGAGTCCCTCTGGCAGGCACAGGAGGGCCAGGAGCAGCCACAGCCCTCACTGGGATCAAGTGATGCGAGGGATTATCTCATCCTGGATCCTATGAGTTAGATTCCAGGACAGTGAAGTAGTTGTTGACTCTCTTGCACAGGCACATAAACCACCAAGTCTGTGACTGGAGCTGCCAAGGGGGAGGCAGGTCCCAGTGCAGCACCCCAGATTACAAGGCCAGACTAAACTCAGTTACTTTGCACAAAGCTCTGAAGCTCCAGTGCTGGAGAGAAACCTCAGAGGACAAACCTCAGAGGAGATCAGATGTGCTGCATTCACAGGACAGATTGTGACTAATGCAAAGCCACAGAGAGGTGAGCAAGACAGCAGTGATGGATGAACAGTCACATAAACCGGTGGGGAAAGAGAAACTTTTGCAGTTTTTCTTCCCAACCTCTTCCCTTCCTTGCTAACCGTTTCTTCCGTGCCCCAGCCAACCTTTACTGACATTTCTGCTGAAGGCAGAGAGGCGGCTGGCCAAAGTTTGTGCCACGTGCTGTAACACTTGAGTCCAGCCAGAACAAAGTGCTCCAAATTCAGCTCCAGCACCTCACAAAAGGGCTCCTGTTGGACAGGAATCCGAGCCACCCACTCATCGGCGAGCTGAAGAGGGACTCTGAAACACGGGGCAGCTGCCAGGGAAGCAGGATGGAGCGAGGGCAACAGCACTTGCTCAGAAGTTGTGAGAAACATCTCGAAGGAGGCATTTCAGAGCCTGCCCTGAAAGCTGCAGACAGAAGAACTAATGTAGAAAGTCATCTCAGTCTTTTTGTCACTGAGGTGCATGCAGCAGGAACATGCAGGGCTCTCCAGGCCTCTCTTTTTAGGGGATCTGGAAGAATCATCCAGTTACACCTGAATTACACTCCAGAAGGGTCCTTGGCACAGGGACTTCTGCCCAGCTCTCTTCACGGATTTCACTCCCTTCACTGATCTTACAGCCCAGCACAGATCATTTGACAGATCCTGCCTTTTTCAGCCACAGCCTGATGCAGGTCTCACCCAGGGGAGAGGCTGCTCCCAACCCTTCCTGGGTACAGAGTGTCTGCACCCAGGGAGGATTCCACTGAGAGCTTCCCTGCCAGCAGCCTGAGGACTCCCGATATGAAGCACTTCCCTAAACACACCACACTAAACTGTAACCACCCTGCCTCCACCGGATTTCTTTCCCTATATATCAACAGCAGGATTTGTCTCACAACCCTGGATTAGGAGAATGAAGCCATTCTTGCAGCTGCTGCCTGCTCAAGCTCCCCAACCTTAAAATTAGTGAGGGCACACAGCAGCCTCTGATTTGCACATGGAAAAGGCTGCCCATGTTACATCATGCCAGAATTTGTCAAGTGAGGAGCAGGCAAATTTCCCTCCTGTGAAACAGAAGGCCAGAGGAAGAAGCTGACCTTGAGGGGTGCAAAAATATCCTTCACCTACAACAGGACTGCAACACATTCCACAGCCAGCTAACCTCGTGTGGAACCCAGCTGAGGATGGCACACTCCAAGCTCAGTCATTCCAGGCAGGGTTTATCCACCCGAATTTGTGCTCTTCTGTACTTCCCTCCTCAGAAAGGGCACTGAGACACTGTCGTGCTTAGAGAGATCATGAATGTGACTCTGCACAACACCAACAGCAGAAACACAGGCTTGGGCCCGGGATATGGGACTGAGGTCTGTCCTCTGTCCATGATAACACCACGTGAGGACAGGCAGGCTGTGGGTTTGTACTGTCCTTCATCTCACAGCAAACCAAGAGCTGTCCCCAAAGCTCTGCCTGCAATAACCAAGTGTCCCCACAGACTCCCCACAGCCATGTCCGCCTTGCTGTTTCAGCAGCCATATTCTGGCTCTCAGAAAAGAGTTTTCTTTCAGTCTCTCTGCAGCGTGTTCTGACTTTATTGCTGGCTCATCCCAGCTCTCTGATTAGTGGTACAGTCACACCGTGCTGGTTGAACCAGTGTAACCACAAAGAAAATCTCCAACAGGAGGAAGGGCAAAGTGGGGACTTCCAGCTGGACCTCCTATGGAAGAAGCACAGAACAATCTCAACAAATATCAGTTTGTAATTACTGATGGTTATTGGCACCAGAAGGCACCAAGTCAGTCCTACCTGCAGCTGGTCACTGCTGACAACATCTGTGTGTGACTCCTGAGAAGCCAAACAGGCCAAAACCCAACTCTTCACTCTCTGTTAGAACTCTCTGCAGGCAGAAGGAGCTGAGAAGCCTCCTGCTGGTCACTCCACACACATTCCTCCTCTTTTGCCTTATTTTCACACCCTGTCACAGGGCCTGAGTGCCCTGACTTCACGCATGTGACTGCACACCAAAGTGGATGGGAGAGCATTTGGCTTAAACCACTTCTGATACTCTGCCCAAAACACGAGGTGAACTTCTCCCAGTGCTCTAGCATGTGACAGCGAGCTGCTCTAACACACACAAAGGCCACCAAAGCCAGTGGATAATGCCACATTCATCTGCTCCCTGGACACCAGACAACTGGCAGCCAGAGGAACAAAGGCAGCTATCACAGATGAAAGGCACCATTAAACCCATGTGCCTGAAATTCAGCCTTTCCACTGCCCTGAAACGCCCTTTCAACAGCCACAAGAACCCAAGCCCTCCTCTGCTGACCAAAGGCTGCTCCAGAACTCATCCAGAAGGCCAGACCCTCAGACTGAGAGCCAAGAAGCAGTTCAGAGCCATGCTTCAGCCTGTTCTGTGTCTTGGGATTGAGCTGCTGCCTTTGATGCTCCAGAACCCTTCTGACCCAGAGGTGGGAAAATTCTCCAACACCCCAAGTAAGGCTTCGGTCTCTCCCTCAACTCTTGTTTAATTCTGCCACTCCTTACATTTATCTTTTCCCCCCACCATCAGCCATAGTGTTGACTGCATTTAAAGTATGGGAAAGTCAGGGAAGATGTCAGGAAAACCTCAACCACATCCTTGGATTTCTCCCACTGTATAACAGTGGGAAGTGCTCTAGTCTTGTTACCAACACTTTCCATGGAGTGCAAACTATGAAGTCACAGCTTTGATCTTTTCAACTGTACATTAAAAGATGGGACTCTGCTCTGGATCCATAAAAGGATCCATAAAGATCTTCCTGCAACCTCTCCTTGTCTTCGGGTGTTCAGAGGAAGAGATCTGCATCAAGAACAGGCAGCTGCATTACTATGAGGTTTTATTTTAAGCTGACACATAATTAGGACACACCTCTACTCTTACCAATCAAGCCTGGACACAGCTGCCAGGGGAAGGAATGCCTGAATAACCAGCAATAGCTGCCCACTGATGAAAGCCTGAAAGCCCTGGTTCAGTGGCTGTTGCCCAAGGACTGTTCCTGGCCCAGACTGCAAAGCACCAACCTGAAAAGCTCTCAAAATTTGCCTCTGGCACTGAGGTGCTTTGGCAAGTGCTGATGGGAACACAATGACCTCTTGTGCCACCCTGGAGCAGCCAGGAGAGCAGCAAGACCCCAGCAATGATAGTTATCATGCTGCAAGGAGAAAAAAGCTGCAGGTCTGACCAAGCTGAGGCATCACCTCAAGTCCTCGTTAGCCCTGCCCATCCTCAGAGGGAGAGGGGTTCCAGTGTGAGAATCCAAATCCACATGAATTCCTGCTCAGGGCTTCTGAATAAAGCGGAAATCTTTTCCCTCTAAACAAATCTTTTGTTGTTATTGTTGACGGAAAGCCAAAAAGCCAACAAGAGCCAAACACAAGAGACAAGGTGTTCCCAGATGCTTTGTAAAGCTCGAAGGTCCTTCTGGCCGAGGAGAAATTGCAGAAACTGCCTCAGTATCAACCTGTGCACCCTGTACTAGACAGTTTTAGTTCTTGCTCTACACAGTTTTGTTTTTCTCCTCTGTTAGTTTCCATCTCAAATTAGCTCTAACACAGAGCAGGATGTTGATTTTACAGCAGGGTAGCAGAAACCTGCAGCGCCAGCTGGATGGAGAACACGGCTCACTGGAACACTCATGTTGCTCATCTTCCCTGGCAGAGGCACAGCCTCCAGCCTCTCACCCTCTGCCTTTGCTTGGCCAGGCATGAGATTTGGGCATTTCTGAGGTCACACAGCAGATCCTTGCAATCTCTGAACTGTCCCACAGTGGAGCTGCCCCTCCTCCGTGTACGCTCCGTACAGGAACGCTCAGAGCTCTCCTTTACAGAGAGATTACCAGGAAACACAACAATCACCCTCCAGCCCCCACCCAGCAGACTTGCATTGTTCCACTTGCCCTCTGCCCCCCATGTTTTCCTGAAGCACATGCAAGCAAACAGCTCTGCTTTTTGGATGGTCACTCACCTTTTGTTTTCCTGTCCACTGCAACCGGCTTTTTTGTTTCTGCTGTAAGCAACAGCTCGTAGGGGTGTTCCTCTTCCTCAGCTCCACTTCCCCTGCTCTTCCCCCGGGCAGCAGAGGCCTAATGAAGAACAGCACAATGTGGTGCTCTGCAAAGCAATGCTTTGTCCCAAGCATAAACCCCACAGCCTCTATGCCACAGGTTAAGCAAAGAACTGGCAGAGGCAGCACCTTCACTGCGGAGCCCGAGACAAAAAGTAATACTCCCCCCTTTGGGTTTTTTTTAACCCCCTCAAAAAACCCCACCCAAACCCCTTTAATTTTTAGTATTTCAGGCTGCTGACAGCTTTCCAGCACTGACCAACTGTGCAAGGGCTGCAGCCAGCCTGGAGGGGGAAAAGAGCTGAGACCGTTATTCCTGTTCATCCCATCTCACACTCGCTGTTGCTACTGGAATTTGCATCGTCATTCACTTTTTAGCTGTCGGCCCTATTAGGGACAGGGCTGCAAAGAACAAAAGCCCAAATCCCTGCCACCCTCTCAGGCAGCTCAGATCTGCATTTCTGACCTCAGGATGCATGGTATATTCAGAACTGAAGAGTCCTCAGGCAGCACTGGATGAACTCTGTTTAACTTCAGGATGTGCAGCAGCGATTGTGCTCCTTTAAATCCCCCGAAGCCTCTACTTAGAGCTGGTTTGTAACCCTGGCAGACTCTCCCCGAGCTGTTCTGGAAAGCCACCAGCCATGTGCAGGGATGAGGTTTTGGTGCAGGATCCAGACCAGTCTCGCTGCAGACTCACACGTGTTGGTCTGCACCAATGCCAAGGACGACAGGCACTGGATACCCTCGTGTGCCATCCTCGTGCTGATGGGGCTAAACTGGCCACAGCCAGCTGCCTTTCAGCACCATCTCCTGGCCAGATCCTGGCAGGTTGATGTAACCCTGTCCCAGGAGCTCAGCATGGCCTAGGAATGCACCCTTAAGAGGCTCCAAGAGAGTGAATGGAGTGAGAGAAAATTGTGAATGCCCTGGAAGTGTTCAAGGCCAAGCTGGATGAGGCTTGGAGCAGCCTGGTTGAGTGGAAGGTGTCCCAGCCCATGACAAAGGCTTGGGAGTAGATGATCTTGAAGGTCCCTTCCAGCCCAAACCACTCTGGGACAATGTGTGACTGTACCCAACCACAGCAGGACAAAGCCAAGGCAGAAAAGAAACAACCCCTACCTGCTGCCAGGACAGGGAACAACAGGTCTGAACAAAACATGTCCCCAGGGAGGGCTCCTGCTGCTCAGACCCCTGGAGCTGCCACTGCCTCGCCAGCAGAGCAGAGACCACCTCGGCTGCTCCCCACAGTGAAAGCACCAGAGCTGCTCCAAGGGCAAACCTGACTGCAACTCAGCCAGGAGCTCTAGAAGCTTAAAGGAGTCTTGGAGACGTTCTGACCCAAGAGTCAGCAGCACAGACAGGATTCTGACATCCATGTGCTGTTCTACACAAACCCAGCTGGCTTTTGAAGTGACTTTCCCAACTGGAGGAAACAGGACGTGTCTGGCAAGGGAAATATTTATTTATTCTACCTGCTTTGAGCAGGGGCTGCCAGGCAGACCTGCTCCTTTCCAGGTGAAGTAGCTCATAATGAGCAAATTAGGAAAAATTCTGACCAGATGGTGGCACAAAACCATCAGACCAGAACAGCAGGTAAGAGGTTCTTGCCAGTGATCTTGTAAAAATCCTGCCCAGCAGCAGCCTGTTAGCACAGCAGCAGCCTGGACCTTCAGCTAGGCTCTGGTGCTCTCCTGACACTCCTGTGGATGATGATTCCTGTAATGTCCTCTTAAATACACCAAAGGCAGAAGCTCTCCAGGAGCACACAGTTCCCAGCTTCTACTCTGTGAACTTTCACAGGCCTGGTGACACTTGATTTTCTTCATCTCTCATCCTTCCAAGCTCTAAATAGGTTCAAATTCACTCAAAACCAAAACCATTGCTGGAGAACACTGCTTGCTCTGAGGGCTTTGTGACCAAGAGCAACACCACCAAGTAAAGCTTTCTTCTAATTCAGCTTTTAGTTCTTCAGCCATATTCTTTGCATGTATAAATGTTCATTGTTACCAAAGCCCAAAAATAAGATGCTGTGAATAATGAGGATGCTTTTTAAGGTGCACTTAATCTAGAGCAGAGGACTTTAAAAGACTTTCTAAAGGGTAACTCATCTCTTCCTCTCCTCTCCCTCCCCAGAGCTGCAGCCCAAACTCCTGGAGCCAACGTGGCGCCTTGTCCTTGATCTGCACTTCCCTTCCGGAGACAAGCAGTAAACAACTGGAACTGAAGTTTAATTTGACAGTGCAGACTCTTACTCAGCTCCAAACCCAGAAGGTTTCTGCAGATAGTGAAAGGCACCACTCAAGCACCTCCAAACAATCAGCTCCTTTGCCTGTTTGTACCAACGCTTTTCCGTGATGAAAGTGAAGTTTCTTGTTTACGCTCATCTGTTTTGACTGATAGCCCCAGCTTGGCAAGGAATAAAAAGACTACTTTGGATAACTAGAGTTTGGCCCAACCCCAGAACACTCAGTGACTAAGTGTCCTGGCTCCAATGGGAGAGCAGGGCTGGAGGGTGGCAGATTGGGATGCTGCAGCAGAATGTTTACAGCACTCCCAGAGCATGTGCACACCTGCCTGGCCCAGGCAGAGCAGGCTCTGAGGTGATAAAAGATGGGCAAGAGTCAGAAAAGCGGAGCAGGCCAGGAGGGACAAGCAAAGTAAAAGGATCAGCCCCAAACTCCTCATCAGTATGTCCAAAAGGTCATTTCCAGGTAAGTTTTGTCACTGAAGTTGGTCCCAAATCAAGGTCTCCCTGGCGAGTCACTCTGCCATTTGCCAGCAAGAGTCCCTTTAATGGATTGTGCTTCCAAAGCCATTAAAAGCAGGACAACGCAGCAGGTGTCTGGTAATTAAACATGGCAAGAAAGCTCAGCAGGAACGCTCAGGGCACGTTTCCCTCCCTCGTGTTTATTGTCATAAACAAGTTCTGCTTCCCAATTACTCCGTGACCTGCTGCCCAGCTCTCCTCTGCCAGAGCCAGGCACAGGACTGGCCACCACCTCCTGCATTTGAACAGCAGTGCAGGGATCAGTCCACAGTGTCACATCCCAGTTTCCCTGCTCGTGCACAGCTCACAGTTTACTCCCTCTCTGCAGTCAGTTCTACTACAGGAGGCCACGTTCACCCGTGTCTCAGGAGGATTTGACACTTTCCAGAAAACAGATCTCATTCATGCCCTGCAGAACTCCAGCAGATCAGCATATTCAGAGAAAGCACCTGCAGAACCAGAGCCTGCTCTGACAGCAGAGGTGGCACATGCTCCACGAGCTTCACACACAACCCACTGCCTTTGGGAGAGCACAGAAATCCACAGGATCTGGATTTGCTTTGAAGGTTTTCCTGCTGTCAGCAGAAGTTGCCAAGGCACATTTGTGGTTTCCCACAGCCACGTCTCCTGGAGAGTCCTTACATCTGAGGTTCACAGGCAGGTGAATGAGATGAGCAACAGAAAGCCCCAGCAGCAGCAATGGGAGAGCTTGAGTTCCATCAGAAAGCAGCTCACATGCACTGACCCCTGCAGAAGGCAGCTTTAACACATGCTGGGTCAGATCCTTGGCTGAATTCAAGCCCCTGATCCCTGCTCATGTGAGTGGGACCCACAAGCCCGTGCAGCTCCTCCACAGCTGGGAGCTCAGAGGAAGCAGGAACTCAGGGCCCCTCTGTGTTTCAGTCCAACTGAAGATGCCTGTGGTGGGATCATTCCTAGTGGGCAACGGTCCACATCACAACGTGGGTCAGCAAAATCTCTTCCTAAGGGAATTCTCAGCCAAGAATAGGAAAGTAAGGCTGAAGGTCAACTCTGAGGTGCCCTGGAAGAACCGGACAAAGGAAGTTCCCATGGTAAGGGACAGCAGCAATGCTGAGTGAGGGAATACTTCCCATTCACAGCCCAACGAGCACAGGAGCTAACAGCATCCTTGGCTCCTCCCAAACGATTCAAACTGACGTTGAAACCACTCTCCCACGAAACACCCCAGAGCCAGCCCCACGTACCTCACAGGGAGCACTGTGGCCTGTCTTCTTCTCCACATTCTGCTCCTCCTCTTCATCAGGCGGGGGCTTGGCCGGCGGGGGAGGACGTTCTCTCTGCAGGTGACACAGACACTGTCAGCTCATCCCTTCTGCCCCCACCAGCTCTCTATCCCCACTGCTGTGGATGCAGCAAGGACTTCTTCAAATAAATCTGGGTGGAGAAGAGGTTCAGTTCTAACAGCACAGAGCCGAGCAATGGCCGCTGCCTTTCCTCCTCTTCCTCAGGACAGCGATCTGTTCACACGGGTCTCATTCAGACCCAAACCAGCATCTCCACAGCATTACACGGGGGAGTGAGGGGCTTGTGGCTCGGTGAAACTGATGCCAGAGGCAGCTTTTAGAGTGGAATACTCTAGGGATCAAAAAACCACGCTGCACTGCTCTCCTCTGATATCCTGGGATTGCAACTGGGCAGCTGGAGCTGCTGCCGAGGCCACCTCCTGCCCGGCCACAGCTCCATCTAATGGCAAAGGGAGCAGCAGAGCTGCACTGCTCAAACTCCAGCCAGCTACTGGAGCATATCCCTCTTCCTGCTCTCTTTTCACTGCAGTTCAGCTCTCATCTTTCCTTACTTGTGACAGAACGGAGCTCATTTCACACCAGACACCATCAGCACAGGACAATTACAAGACTTGATCAGTTACACGACTGTCACTGTCTGTGTCACTGTGACTGTACTGTACACCTGAGAGATCCGGCCAAAACGTCCATCATGCAAAGCTTTTGTCTCATTTCTACTCTGCTTGCTCTCAGCACAAGTCAAAGGCTGCAGCTCTTTGCACAGAGGGGAACCATGGTTACTGCGCCCCCAGCAGTTTCATTGTTCACTGCTGCTCTGCCTTTTGTCCAAAAACGCCTCCACAGAGCAGGCTTTGGGAAACCAAGCAGAACACAGAGCCTGAAGCTGACCCAGCACTGCAGGGCCCGTGTCCCATCTGCCCCACAGCAGCCTTCCTGCCCATCGCTGCCGGGGCAGCAGATGCAGCTGACAGAAGGTGAGGAAGACTTCTCTGAGGACAGTTCCAGGAGCTCTGAGCTGCCTTGTAAAGCCTGGAGTACCCTCTACAGAGCTCTGCAAGTAATACACAAAAACACCCCCTTCCACTGCCAACTAGTCTCCAACAGGTGATTAAAGATAATTTCCTGAGAGCCTTAGCTTTGGTAAAGCAGACATGAGAGGATGCTCCACACAAGTTTCTTGAACTTTTTTCAGGACAAAAAGTCAGCCCTTCTGTGAAATGTAAACTCCTGACGGACCTAAGATTCACTGACACCAGCAAACTGCCAGAAAACAGGATGCAACACAAGGTAAAATGAAGAAGTGGCCGCTTTTAGGCAACCCCTGTGAACAGAGCAGGGAAGGAGAGGCACCTGCCTGCTCTCATCAATGTCAGGGAAGGATTTAAAGATTTCCTCAAGCTTGGACAACCTTCTGCAAAACCTGACCCTGCAGATCAGCCCCTGTACCTCTGGGGCAAGCAGGGGTGAGCTACGTACAGGCCTGACTCCGGCTGCCTTGAGGCCACTGGGTTCAGCTTCCTTGTTGCCAGATTCCCTGTCGGACGATCTCCCGCTGGCCAGGCTGTCCAGGGAGTGGCAGGACGTGGCGTTGTACAAAGCTTCATAGGGGCTCTCCTCTTCGGGGTTCACGTCGAAATCCATGATCAGCTCTGTGACAGCTTTGTCCACGTCACCTGTGGGGGGAAGAGAGAGGCGGGACTGTCACTGGGTCTCCTGACCTGGGTGCTGGCAGGGAGAGGAATGCTGGTGATGCCCACCCTGAGATGTCCGGCCCGAGGGATCGGTGGCTGGAGCCAGCGGGGCTGGAGCAGATTTCTCCACAGCTTTGGCACTTTTCTTCCCAACGGTGTAATCTGCAAGGGGGTTGGGGGGACAGGGTCAGCTCACGTCAATCTGGCTTTCAGTCCCCTTCAGCACATGGCGCTTCCTCCCTCGTGGGTGGAAGGCCAACTGTCAGCTTATTAAGTGTCCAAAAAAAAAAAACATTATTAAAACTTGCAGCTCAGATCCCCAGAATAGAAGCAGGCGGCCTCTTTAATCACAGGCACAAGGGTAGGGATGGTCCTTTGAACTTTCAGAGCCTTTAATCAGAAAGCTGCAAAGCTGCTGCACGGACACAGAGTCACAAAGCAAATTTGTGTTGTAGACACAAACTCCATCACTGAACAGAGTCATAACAAGAGAAACCAAATCCAGCTGCAGCCCCCAACCACAGGCAAAGCCAGAAACATTTAGATGATGTAACATCCAACAGCAGCTCCCTCCTGGGGAAAACTGACAGCCTTTATCTGCAACACCTTCGGTTTTAAAGCCCATCTTTGTCTTCAGTTCAGAATAAAGCTCAAACATTCCAGCCTCACAGGCACAGCTTAGTTAAAAGTCTGAGAAGTGCTTTGAACCTGCAAAGCTCCCAAATGCTCAGCATGAATAACACACCCCAGCTCCAAATGCTTCTGATCCTCCCCACAGCTGAGAGGAAATGCAGACAGTGTAATTACAAGGTATGAATTTAGCCAAGATGTCACATTTCATTCCTGAATTTGGACAGACACAATGGACCAAGCTCCTTTACAAACACAAGTAATCAAGGCCTTTTCTGTAAATCTCATCTGCAAATTCCATGCCCAAGCCTCACAACGAAGCGAGGAGCAGGATGGGAGATCTGTGGACAACCATTTGTCTACACAGACACATAAAGGGGAGTTACACCAGAACCATTTCTAAAGCTGTTACTTTGCATTTTGAAAGCAGATTTAGGCTATCCTTAATTTTAATTAACTTCTAAAGTGAGCAAAACAAAGCTCAATTAAGCCCATTTAAACTGCAAAAGTCACACCACACTCCCTCAGCAAAGGGCTAATCCTCCTAAATCCCCCCCAAGTCCTCCTCCAAACATTTGGTCAGGAGAAGCTCACCCCAGCGTTTCAGCACCAGTTCTTTCAACACAGCCTGAAGCTGCTTTGCCTTCAGCACTTTCCAGGTCTAGAAAAGCCCATCCTGTACCTGCCCTGGCACAATCAGCACCCCAAGCTTTCCCCTGCTCTGCAGAGGCAGAGCTGCATTACCCACCTTCAATGAGAGCTGCTATGTGCTGGCTTTTCTGGGAAGGAAGCTCCCTCACAATGTCCAGAGCAGTCAGGCCTCTGTTATCCTTTATGTTCACATCAATACCTGTGGCCACAGAGGTACAGAGGGCAAAAGCAAGAGTATTGTCTAACCATGTGCAGGTTTGTGTATTTCATCAAGTCACATTTGTGATCATCACTGGGGGGAGCTAAAAGGCACTCTAGAGACAAATCTAAAGCCAAACTCCAAGAGCCAACCTCTCCTCTATCCTGCTCCGAGGAGCTCCGACAGCTGGATGGAGAAACCTGCTGCACTAGAAAGGGATTTCCTCAAGCTCTGGGTGAAGGGATCACCGCATTAGTGCTTCAAAGGGGGAACATTCTCTCACCTGCAGCCAGCAATATTTGTACCACATCTGTCTTGCCAAACAAAGCAGCTTCGTGCAAAGCACTGCCTTTCTCAGTCTGCAAATTAAATGGAAACATAGCATGAAGCCAGACAGCAGGGAATGGTGAGGGAGGCACAGCTTAGAGGGTTATGGAAGCAATAAATACATGGCGTTGTAGACGAGGTGTGGGCAGCACTACCTACGGCTGAGGACGGACTATCAACGTTACTACAACACTGAGGGTGTGGGATGGAAAAATGGGGATGGTTCCATCAGAGAGACCAACAAAGGGCCTTCTACAGCTTGGCAAGAGGTCATGTCCTGACAAGGAAAAACAAGACCCACATACAAGCCATTGCTGTGAAAACAGCACATTCACAAGTGGCTTGATAGGAAGAAACACGTTTGCCTATCAAGAGCTCACAGCACTGCAGGGCAGAACAGCTTCGGCCACAGGGTGTTTCTGTCCCTCACTCCGTGTCTGGGGCTTTGCCCGGCCCCTGCGCAGGCATGAGGCATGCACAGCACCCGAGTCCTTCCGGGCAGCCCAGAGCTGCACAGACAGCCCAGCAGAACACAAAGCTCTCCTCAGCTTCTGCGAGTGCTCCCTCTGCGAGGAGGGTCGGTGGAGCTCTCCAATCCCCAGCCGCCAGCCCAGCCCCACGCAGACACACCAGATACCTGATAGTTGCTGTCCATGCCAGCGTCTAGGAGGACGTGGACCACTGCTTTGTGACCGTTCCTGGCCGCCAGGTGCAGCGGAGTGTGTTTCTTCGTGTTGCAGCTCAGCAGGTTGGGGTGGGCGTTCAAGAGCATCTTGACCACTTCCAGCCTCCCATAGAGCGCGGCCAGGTCCAGGGGGGTCTCGAACTTGTTGTTGCGCATGGTGGGGTCGGTGAGCTCCTCCAGCAGCACCTTCACCACCTCGGTGTGGCCGTGCTGGGCCGCGCAGTGCAGCGCTGTCTCGTTGTCGTTGTTCTGCGGGGCACAGGTGGCAGCGCGTCACGCTCCAACATTGACTTGTTTAAATGCAAGTACAACACGAAAAAAAAAAAAATAAAAAATGCAGTGGGGAAGCAGAGAGCCCAGTCTGAACCAGCCTGAGCAAGGTTTCATCATCTCCCTGGGTGTTTAGCATCCCCTCACAAGCTCTTTGATCGGCCTGCTCAGCCACGGCTTCAGGGATGTCCAGAATAATGCACTTCAGCTGTGGGAAAGAGGGGCTACAGATGGACCAGCCTGCTTTCCTAGCACTAGGGTCAGAATCCAGGGGCCATGCTACAGTTTAAGGGATGCTGAGCTGTATCCAGACTCCCATTAATGCCGGCGGCAACTGGGGAAGGCAGTCTGGTATCTCGGCAGCATCCCACACTTCAGGGTGCCACAAAAATAAAAGGCTGAATATAAGGCAGGCAACCTCTTGTGTGAATTCTATTTGCTGAAGCTTCATCATCATCATCATCATCATTTTAGATTTAAACTTCAATGATTTCAAATCCTACTTATCCTGGTTATAACAGTCATTCCACCTCTGCAATTCTGGCTGTTTAGAGAAAGGGTGCACCCAGCCCCATGCAGTTTGTGAACCACAGAGCCGTGCAATTCCACCACTGCAGGAACAAGACAGGCCTCAGGTGAGCTGAGAGAAGCAATGTCTCGGCGACAAGGGAGCACCCCCAGCTGGAAGCCAGACCCAAACCAGAGTGTGCAGCAGCAGCCAGGCTAAGAACCAGCAATGCAAAGCCCAAAGATAAGCAGCCCAACACCCCGCGTGCGTAGGTGCAAAATAGGAATGTGGCCAGATCTCATAGAGCCTTTTCTCAAATTAAGTTATTCTCAAGTTTCTAGTTTTTCTACTGTGTGTCATCCATAGAGGGATTCTGGTTTAAGCACTTTAGAAACAACTATCTGATAATATAACCTCAAAAGAAGTTTAATACACACAGTTACACACTTCAGCTGAAAGAATCATATCCAATAAAATAAACAGAATGTTCTTGTCCTGCTGGAGGCAGCAGCACCACTGCAGAAGGGAATTTGATCCCTGCCTGCTGCGAGAGCACATGCACGCCTTGGGACACTGCTCAGTATCGAGGCTGCTCGAGCACTCGGATCCCGTTGAGGTGTTCAGTCCCCCCAGGCTCACAGGAGTCCTGTCCATCCCCCAGCTGTTTGTATCTGGCTTTTGCATCACTTCTCAGCCACAGGCAAAGCAGGAGTGGAGCAGGAGCTGGGAGAGGCTCCGGCAGCTGCAGTTTGTAGGGCAGTGAAGGGAAGGAAGCAGAATCAGGCACATGCAAGGGAGAGGGGGCAAACGGGGGGCAAAGCATCGCTGCCAGCACAAGGACCAAGTCAAACAGGTTCTGTCCTGGGGGAAGGCACATACACTGGGACAGAGGGTACTGCAGGATACAGAAGTCTGTATCAGTCTCAGCACAGAAAATATACAAACAGAGTGAGAGGGGACAGAGTAGAGAACATCAGAGCTTGCACCTGCCCGTCAGCTCCCACTGCTGCTCTCGGGCATTTACAGGGGTTGGCAAATCCCATTATTCCCGTTTGGCAGGGTTGGGAGTGCAGGGATCAGGGAGCCCACGACAGCTGGGCCCGGGCTCTCAGCCTGCCCTGTGGCATGAGGGATCCTCGCTGCCAGGCTTTGTGAAAAGACTCGATGACCCCAACTCCTCTGAGCAGCAGATCTCTGCCCCAGAGCTGTGGGGGCACATGCTGCTCGTGCCCCCTTTCCTTTCTCCCTAGCACAGGTTATGTATCCCTCAGGGGGCTTTAAAGCATGCAGCAGCTCCAAGCACCTCCCTGAGGGCTCAGAAATGGGAACACAACATTGTTTAAAAACGTGATTGTTGGACATTTCCCTGCAATTCAGTCCTATTTTCCTTAAGAAGATCGGGGCTCCAGTGCTCAAGGCAAAATCCCCAGACTTTCCTCCTGCAGCAGTAAAAGTCCCTTGAATCATCACAGCAAGTCTCTCCCAATTCCGGACTGTGCAGTGGAAACTCCCACTACTGCTTGAGTCTTTACTGCCTCCATTTTGGGAGAGAGTTTTGAGCAGCCAAAAATACTACAGCTCTTCCAGGCAAGGGAGTTTGCTCTCTTCCTGCGTCATCTCTCCAGGCACAGACCAGAGCAGGAGTGCTCAGACCTACAGACGTATCAGAGATGGAAAAGGAAAATTCCATTCCAGCAGCCAGAAGGCACATGGCTTCAAATTTCAGAACTACATAGAAAAATAGAGCTCGCAGGAGGGCCAAGGAATTCCTGCAGGAATCCTTGCATCCCCCGAGATCTCAGCTGGAATAGAGGAGCTGGGAGCAATGCCCATCTGCAGAGCGCAAACAGGACACGAGTGGGGATGGCTCTGCTTTTTTATGGGCTCCAGCAAAGGTTTCAAGCCCTGGTAATGTGATACCACTAAGCACACACAGCCCTCCTGTTCCTAATCCCATGTTCAGGTGGAAAAATCCACAGCCCCTTCAAGTGCTGTGGCCTTCCTGAACCCCCTGCTCCCAACACAGCGTGAGATGGCTTCAGCTGAGCAGAGGGAGACTTGGTTTAAATAAGGGAAAGTTTTCTGACCTGCAAAGATCTGAAGGGTTGAATAAACTGCCAAAGAAAGCCCACAGAGCTGTCCCTCTCTGAGGTTTTTGAGAAATTGGTAGGCAAACCCTGGTCAGGAATGGTGTAAGGAGCTTTGATCCTGCCCCAGGGTTGGGGAAAGTGGCTACACGGCCCTTCAGTTCCACTCTACTTCTGAGATTTCTTGGTAGGACTTCTGTTGGTGTCTGAGTGTCCAACAGGGTCCTGCCTTATTGACAACCTGCTGTTTGGCTGCTCCTGAGAAAACACCAGAGTCTGACAGCTCCACATACTCTTCATCACCTCTGGCCAGGAGTTGGTGCAAAGCTGCTCAGAACTTGTGATGAACCCAACAGCTGTGTGTAAATCATCTCTCTCTCTTTTAAAACCAAAGCAAAGATTCCCAAAATCTTCTCTTGCTCTAGAGAGCACCTCAGCCATTGTGAACACCGAACTGAGGCTTTAAATAATGCACTTCTCCACAGTGTAAAACCCAAATTAGCAGACTCTGGAAGCAAAAATTCACAAAAAAGGGAACTCCCTGGATATTCCCTCTTTAAGTTCCTTCTTCATTCAACATCCCAATACTGGAATGTGTAAGATTTTACTTGGCTATTGACAATGTTTTAGAAAGCTCCTTTCAGGCAACTGAACTGTTCAACTATGAAGTTTCCACAGAAGACATAGAGGCATAAAATTCCCATCTGGATTTTTGCAAAAATCCCCGATTCGGATGAGCTTCACAGGAACACATTTGTGCTCAGAAGGTGGGCACGGGTGACCCTGAAACAGGGCTCTGCAAAACCACACCTAGCTCCCAGCAAGCACAGGAGCTCTGGCTGTGTGTTTCTACAGTCCTGCAGGCCAAGCAGAGGGAAACTCTGACAGAAATCTGCCTTGGATGGCTGGATCCAAAAGAAGCAGCTGTGCCATGGTGGCTCATGGCAAAAGTGTCACAGGACAGAGCAACTGATTCTTTGCCACCCCTGGCTTGCAGATTCACTAGAAATACAACTGAAAATGGTGTCTGAGAAACCACCACGAGGAATTTCATCTGCTTCTTCAACAGCTCAGTCTCAGCACACCGTGCAAGCTGATGTTGTGTTTTTTGTAGCTCAAAACAACTAAAAACAAGAGAGGAGCAAAACAGGCCAGAAAACAGGAACAGCAGACCAGGG
This sequence comes from Regulus satrapa, assembly GCA_013396955.1. Classification (NCBI taxonomy): domain Eukaryota; kingdom Metazoa; phylum Chordata; class Aves; order Passeriformes; family Regulidae; genus Regulus; species Regulus satrapa. The sequence goes on along the minus strand of VWZN01010094.1, from coordinate 148,847 downwards.
CTGAAGGGTCAAACGACACCACAGACTGAACATCAAAAAGAGAGACTGATGTATTAAGCAGGACATGGAGGACTTGGGAAGGGAGGCAGGAACATCACTGCCCTCCCTTCTCCCCACCACCACAGGAATTAACTGTCCATTCAAACAACACACAGAGCATTATGCATTTGGTAGGAGAAAAGGCATCAAAATTCACTCCAAACAGCCCACAGAGAAAATGCAACCATGGTTAAGCAGGGAAAAGAAATTCCTTCTCTTTGCATTTATCAGCAACACCAGCACATGAAACAAAACCTAGAACATTTAATTGAAGTAACATTACCTTTGGGAAGTCATCCAGCCCAATCAAGCAAACTGACCATCACTGCGAGTCCTACAAGGCTAAGCAAGGAAGGAGCCCCCAGGAAAGTAAGGAAAAGCTTTCCTTTAATTATGTTTCTATAACTGCTTTGAAGAGAGAAACCCACAGTAAATCAATGGTCCCATTTTCCTTTTCCCCAAGCAGCTGCGAAGTGAACAGGTATTATTGCACCTGGAAGCACGCGAGTGCAGCTTGGAGTGATGATGCAGTGAAATGCTGACAGCAAAGTACACACCTTGGCATTGATATATGGGTCAAAGGGGCCGTACTTTTTGAGTTCTTTGATCTCAAGAGCATTCTACAAAAAGGAAGAGGAAAAAGAAAAAAATGTGATAATGAAATGGGTGAGATACAGCAACAAAGCAATGGGTGACTCCAAGGGGTGGAAGGCCAGGACACAGCATCTTGTTCCAGTCAGAGCCATGGCCAGCAAAAGCCATTCCAGCTGGGATATGCTGCTCGTGGACCAGGCTCCAAGCACAGGCTCCTCAGCTGACTTCTCTCATTTAACAGGGCTCCTACTAAACAGAAATGATTGAAACATTACCTGCAAGGACCATACTAAGCTCTGGATCTTTTGCAAAGATCCCCCCCTCTAGCTGCCCTTCTCAGAGCAGAACATTCACACTATGGGCTCTCACTCAATTCTTGTCAGATTGATTGAAAAGGGTTATCTGCACTCAAGCCTCTGTAATCAGACTGAGTGCCTGCAGCTGTGCCTGGAGACACGATTAACCACAGCCCCAAACTGGAAAACTGTCACCAGAGACATCAGAAGACACATCCCTCCTTATTCCTGCTCAGTGGAGGAACGACAGAGAGTTGTACTACAACCAGATTTTTTGTCCCATGATGTTTTAGCAGCATTTATCCCCGGGGCAGCCTGGTGCATCGAGTTACCCATCCTAGCAAACTTCACTGTGGCACTTGGGTGCCCACAAGGAAGGACTGGGACTCCTAGACCTGCCTCTGAAAGGAGTTAGCTTCTGGAAAAACTACTGTGGAAGCAAATCAACAGCAGGGAATCCTCAGCTGCTCACCTTGACTGAGAGCTGAACTCAGGCCAGGGGTGTCTGACCTACCTGGGAATTACCTCTGGAATGAATGTCCAGGTTTTGCCAAGGCAGGCAAACCTGTTTTGGTTTATTCCTTGCCTCCTGAAAGAACAGCTGAGTGCTTTGGGAGTTGATTCACAGGGATATCAGATGTTCCTGCCTTAGGGACAGGACAACCAGAGCCCATTGCAGCGTTAGCCCCCCGATCTGGGCCTGTCACTCTGTGTCACCCAGGGAAGGGGCAGTTCAGTGACAGCACTCAGGGGGCCTCATTCATTAAACCAGTTCCTGTAAACAGAACTCTGCAACAACAGGAATATTTGGGCCTTCCAGTGGTGGCATTTCAGAAGTTCCCTGGAATTTAGGATACTCTGAGGTGCATGGGGCAGTTGCACAGCCCTCTGCAGTGGACACAGCCTCCTCTTACCCCTCACTCCCTCTGCACCCCAGACCAAAACCGTCAGCTTGACTAAAGGAACGAATCCAAGAGGCTTTTTTTTTTTTTCCTTGTCTGATTGAGAAATTAATTATTTAAGATTAAGCTAGGGATTTATCTGGGGGCTAGTAAAATTATCTTAGAACTTACAAATTAGTGAACTGGAGCAAGTGCCAGAGACAAGCCAGGAGAGCAGCTAAGAAAGCACGGCCAAAGAGACTGAACAAAGCTGCTTGGATTAGTTCCCAAAGGAGGGAGCCAATGGATCCTCTGCAGAACTAGAAACCTGCTCAGCTATCCAGCAGCTGAAAGGAAAACTGTGGGTTAGTTTTAGAAGCCCAGAAGCAGGAGATCACTTCCTAAGTGTCGAGCAGTTCTCATGTGTCTCTCTATAAAGCTTAAATACCTTTTCATTCATCCTACCACTAACTCAGAATTGAATGTATTGCTTTAGGCAGTGCTCCTCTTATCCCATCAGCAAGTAGGATCTTGCAAACATTGCTACTGGTTTAGGAAGGGTCAGGAGTCAGCTGAAGGAGTCTCTCTCTCTGTGCCAGGGAAGCGATTCAATGATACATTAGAGAAAATCAGGCAGACCTGCTCATTCACTTTGGTGTGCGAAGGGCCCTGGTGGATGAGGAGCTTCACTATGTCAGCATCTCCCTTCCAGGCTGCCAAGTGCAGGGGGTAACAGCCCTTACAATCTGCCACGTTGGTGAGCGCGTCGTTCCTCAGCAGAACTTCCACGACATCCCTGCGAGAGACAGGAACCTCCGTGAGACATTCAGTCCTTGTTTCACAGCTCACATACTGCAGCAAGTACTGCACGAGAAGTTAAGCTGAACAGGAGTGTTTCAGAGAGCCTCTTGAAATGTGATTTTTAAGTGTTCCTATTAAATGCTGCTGAAGGAAATGAAAATAAATAAATAAATAAATGCTGAGATGAGCTCAGGGAAAATCCACATTAACTCCATACTAACGGAGCTGAACAGGGGCTGAATCAGCCACAAGCCTCTGCTGCAAAGCGAATTGCACCAGCACAACGAGGGTGAATAAAGATTTTAACTCTATTTGATTTCTCAATATCTCAGGCAACAATGAGCAACATGAGATCTACCACGCTAAAGTTAATTAAAAATGTGATATGCACACAAGGCAACTGTAAAGTGCTACAGGCCCAGACCACCCCAGAAACACCAGGGCAGCTCCTTGCCCACCGTGTTCCAGCTTATCCAAACTGCTTAGAAAGAAAAGGATGGCTGAAAACCTCAGCGTTTGGAGATGTAAGATCACACATCAGCCAAAGCACTGACGTTCTCCACTTCCCCTGAAGATGGAGTAGTGCTGCACCAGCGCCTCAGCTGGTGAACAACCACACAAGGGTGGCCAGGGGAGCACAAAGCACCCACCCCTGCGAGGGACCAGGACTCACTTGTGGCCATTCAGAGCAGCGTGGTGCAGCGGGGTGTATCCAGTGCTGTCAACACAGTTCACGTTCGGGCCCCTCCAGATGCTGCAAGACAAAAAACAGACAGGGAACGCTTAGGCAAACACCAAACAGGGCCAGGGCAAGGGCAGGGCCAGCAGAGCTCTCACACCGAGGAGCACAGGGCAGGGGTCAGTGTGTCAGCACCCAGCAGCACGTGGAATCTGCTCCACCTCACCCTCCTGCTTTCCAATCACAGCTCCCACTGCCACACATCCTTCAGCCATCCACAGGCTTGCCAAAAAGCATCTTCAGAGGAACGTATGGCTATTAGACTGAACCACAAGAGACAGCAAACCATCGACCCGCTGCTAATTCGCACCCCACAGAAGAATTCTGACAGCTCTGGGAAACTGTCCTTCTCCACAGCAAGAGTCACAAGGGGTGGGTGTAAGTCAAAGACTGTGGGATAGAGTCTGCTCTTGGTCACCACTGTGATTCCACACTGACTTCTCACTGTCCCAAAATCACTTCCATGTGTCAGCTGTTGGCAGGCTATACCAAAGAGTAGGTGGTCTCCCAGCACTTCTGAGAGCATTAACTTCCCTCCCTCGCTCAAAAGTCAAGCAGCACAGATGTAAGTATTAACCCTGGCAAGGATTACTCTTCCCCAGCCCCTGCAGGGTGTCTTGTTCACATCAGCACAGAATGGCACAAGTAAGAGGCCAGTGCTGCTCCTGGGCTCTGTGTGGAAGGAGCGTGGTGTCTGCTGTCCCTCACTAGGGCCACCACTCTCTCCCAGAAATGGGCACAAAACTCAAACCAGCACATTCTTATGAGCAAACTGGAACTGTTCAACTTTCCTGGTGATGGCACTCTCCAGTATGACACACCATCTGTGTGTGCTGGCCTGTTTTACACACCATCCTTTTAGGAATTACACGGGGCTTATTACAAGCCCTGACAATCCCACTTGTGCTAACGTGGTGCATTTTCCTGCTTTGTTTTCTTTGGGGGTAAAACTTAACAGCACCCTCTGATCCCCAGCTGAAATGGTTTAAAATCAGCCAGCTGTGGCTCTGTTTGAAGCTGGCCTTCCCTGAGCAGTCCATTTCCTCCCCAGCATGAAATCAAGATGATTGACGTGGCCCAGAGGCTTTCTAAAGCAGCACTCAGCACTGGGGGCTGCTGGCCAGGAGCACCTCGGAGCCACAGAGCAGGAAAGGCACCAAACCAACAGGAATCTCGTGCAGAGTGGAACGCCCGCTGGGAATGAAGCAGCAGGCTCACTCCTGGAGCACGTTTCAGTGGGAAATGGAAAGTCTGTCCCTGTCCCTTCCAAGTGACTCCTGACCTGCAGAGCATTATAAAAGGCTTTGCAGTCCTGAGACAGACCCGAGCTCTGCTAGAGGAGAGGCAGCTAAGGGGAAACTTTATCCAAGAGGACAGGCAAGTGAGCCACAAAATCCAATTTGCAAAGGATCAGAGGCTTATCCTGAGGCACCCTGCACACCACACACCATCCTGTGCTCCAGGAGGAAACACACATGCACATCAACACACACATGCAGAGCACCTCCAGCACTGACAATGCTGTTCACAGGATGATGGGTTAAACTGCATCCAGAAGGTCAGTGAGACACCAAAAAACTCCCACTCGTGTGGGAGTGCCCTGCCCAATCCAGCTCTGCAGTCCTGAAGCACGAAGGGAACTGAGTAGTGCTCAGCTCTGGTTTGCTCCTGGCACTGGGCTCTTGCAGTGTGGTTGCCCAAATGATTTATTGCTGGATTTAACATGGCAATTAAAGGTTAGAAGGAGTGCCAGAAAGCTTTGTGTGCAGTCTAGAGCAGTTCTAACATTGCACCTGTGCAGTGGGCTGTGACCTGTGTCCCGTGGTTTTACACATTAAATTGAGCCCTGTTTGGAAGCTGAGCTCAAACTGCTTGAGGGTGAACACATGAAAAACCAGCAGCAATTAGCACAAATGTTTCTTTCAGCTGAAGTTATGAAACGAGGAAAACCAGGGTCAGTGGTGCAGTGGGCAGGGCTGGGCGCCGGAGCCTGGGGCATCCGTCCCCATTGGAGTGTGGTGTCCCCAGGATAAAACACTCCCTTAGAAATCTTCAGGTCAATGCTTTAGAGTAAAATGCACAGTTTGTTCAAGGAGCTCAGAGGAGGAGAAAAGCTGGAGCCTAGGAGGGAGCTGGCCCAGCAGTGAGCACTGGGTGCTGCAGAAACCAACTGCCAGGATCTGAAGATATTAAAAAAAACAAACCAAAACCCATCTGCTGTGTCCTCTCCTCCCCTTTGCCTTTTTATTCCTACAAATAAAGAAAGCTTTTATCAAAGAAAGGTCAAATCACCCACAAGATCAGACTGGAAGAATCCAAGAGCAGAACTATTTATATTTAGATGTGGGGACTGCAGTGAAGTACATCACTCCCTTCCCTCCTCTTCCTCTTAGCTCTGCCAGAAAGGCCTTGCAATTCTCCTGAGGTACAAAAACAGGGTGCTGACAAAAGCAGAATACAAAGCCCAGAACTCTCTGTGACTTTGGGCTGTTTCTGATTAAACAGAAACCCCAATCCCAGCACGGGCAGGAGAATGCTGTAAACACAGGTCCCCAGTAAAGGTCTGGAGCCTTTTGGATTGCTGCTTTTTTGACTTCTTTTCTCCCCTAGTTCCCCAAAACCCCTTCATATCAAAGAGGTGAGCTGCTTTTACCCGCTGGTCTCTGTTCTCAAAGGATTATCCAGACCTCACCTGTCCCTTGCAGCATCTGAAGATGCACCTGATGACATCTGCTTAAGACAACAACGACTGAACGTTGAGGACATCAGGAAAGCTCTGAAAACAGCAACATCTGCTCCATTTAAACTATTTCTTGTGCTCAGTTTTCTCTTGCTCCGTGATTCAGCAAGTGCTGTAGCTTCCTGCTTGTGAAAAATGCTGAATAAAGCACATGCTTTAGGTCACAGTAAAACTCCAAAGTACCTTTAAACAGGACCATATTTGTCCTCTTGCTTTTCCATTTCTTTCTTCCCGACTGCAGTAGTAACTTCGCTCACAAAACCACCCCAAGCAAGGAGCTCAAGCAAGGCCAAGCCTAGAGAACAACGTGGTGCTTTCAGCTCAAATGATGAACCTTTGGGACTGGTTTCTGGTTTTTTTTCACTAACATGGGTTAAGGAAGCACCAGGAGAGCTCAGGGTGCTTGTGCAGAGGCTGCTGGATGCCCTGTATTTACACACCCAAAGACAAAAATCACAATGAAACACCAGCAAACAAAAGTAGCTTGGCCCAAAGGCATTGGGAAGTTTAAAGCAGCCAAGCACTGGGTCTTTGTGTACTTCACTCAAAGCCTTAGAGACAAAGTGTCAGGGGGGCAAGTGAGGGCTGGAGGCAGATTCCCTGGAGTCCATTGCCCAGAGGCCACCCCAGCAGGTCAGTCACACATCCCAGCTATTCACATCCCTACAACCTCTGCATTCCTGCAACCAAACTCGACCCTGGCTTGGTATTTCCTGCTGACAGAGGGAACACAAACAACCCCAAGGCTTTGGGCAAGGCCTCGGGGTGAGGAAGCTGCTTATGTTTCTCTGCAGCGGGCAGGGCTTGGCATGGTGGGACTCCCAGCAGAGCGGGGACCCCGCTTCTTACTCACCCCAACCTCCAGATACTACCACAGCTTTTATAAACAAATGGCTGATGCCAGGCTGGAGAAGATTTAAGCAGAGTATTGCTGGGGCAAGGGACTCTCAGCCCCTTCTTGGCAGGTTTTGAGAAAGCCCAAAGGAACAGCAGCTCAGACTCCAGCTATGGGAGTGGCTGCAGAGGAAGCCAAAGCCAAGAGCTTCCATTTCTGCACTCCTCAACTTCTTGGCCCAGATTTTAACCTGCTATAAGAAAAGTGGGTAGATTTTCCTCAAAGTCAAAGAGTCACGAGCTCAAGTACAAGATACCAGAATAGACAGGGAAAAGCACGGACCATAATAAAGGCAGGGCACAGAAGTGAGCCAGGTGATATCACACAACACCACAGCCAGAACGAGAGCTGCCGAGCCTGGGCTCTGAAATCAGACACACTGAGCAGGGATTCCAGTGAAAAAAATCCTCAGGTTCAGCCCACTTTGACTAACACACTGCAGCAGCCAGGGCCACACCTCAAGCTCCCAGTTCACCAGCTCATTCTGAGTGAAGCAACAGCTCTCAACAATTGCCAGCAGCTCCAGCCTCGTTGCCCAACACCTGCAGACAGTTCAGCCAGTGTAAGGTCAACAGGGCGCTGTGAGAAACCAGCATTTCCACCAGTGCAGCAACACTGTGCAGCAGCCAATCCTCTGATGGCCAAATGATCCCTTCTCCCATGGAAAGGAGCAGAGCCTTTCGTTCCTCAGCTGCAGAGGGTGGCCGGGAACAGGAAACCTGCATGGGTTTGCAAAGTGACAGCAGCCTGTGAAGGAGCAGCTCAGGAACTGGGAGGTGGAAGGTGAGCTCATCTGCTTCCCTCAGAACCAGTCTACCATCTCCCACTCCTCATTTTCAGGGAAGGCTGTTTTGGGTTGGCACAGACCCATGACAACCACACGTTTAACTCCCGGGCTTGCAGCTCACACTAGAAAGGAACCAGAGAGGGCTGGCATCACTAACAGAAATGTGTCCATCCAAGCTAAAATCCCCCATTAGGAAGAGGCCAGCCCTAGCCTTATGGATGGCTCCTGGCAGTGAAAATGCATTTATTTAAACTTAATGTATGGTGGGGGTGGCAGCGGGGACAGAAAGGCCGGATCAGGCGTGCAGCGTGTGCTACATCAGAGAATCCCTCCTGGCAGGGGCAAATAAAGAGCTGCAGGACAGGAAAAATATAGGTCTGGTTTGAGTGCATATGCTTCTCTTCATTCTTAAAAGCATTACAGGCACTCTGCAAGCTGCTGCCATTAAGGAGCATTCCCAGCTGATGACAGGCACGGAGCAGGAGCAGCCCCACAGCACAGGCTTCAACGCTGGCTCTGACCTCAGCGCCAGAGCCAAACAGGCTTTGCTGGGAGAAGGGCAAAAAGGCTCAGCCATCGAGTCAGAGAAGGCCAAGCAGGGTCCTGGAGGGGTCCAGGAGCTCTGATGGGTGTGGCAGCAGGAGCATCCCCCTGTCCACAGCCTGGCCAAAGGCAGGGGAAGAGCAGGGAAAATGGGAAGGCAGCCATCCAGCATGGAGATGGGAGGGCTTGACGTGAAGTCTGGGCTCATTCAAGGCAGAAAAGTGACTCCTAAAAGAGGACAGAGATTTGACAACATTTACCAAATGCTGACAAACCTCTCACTGAGGCTTACTGAACGCTCATTTTGTGGACTCTTCTCTTCTTTTGCATCTGACTAGATGGGGTTTTAAGGAATAGGAGCAAAAGGAACCAAAACATTCCTGCAAAAATTCAGTGAACTGAGCAGCATTATCAATGTCAGGCAATATCCCTGAAGTGCAAACAGGAACCAGAGCACTGCTCAGGTAAACATTCCCCCCTTGCCATTTGCAGCTCAGCTCTGCTCCCACAGCACTGCAGAAAATGCACTAAGTGGAAGAAAAGACAATATGAAAAAAAAATTAAAATAAGATGCAGGAAAAATTAGCAAGACACATGTAGATGGTGCAGGCCACCAGGTTCCACAGAGGCCAAATTCCTTAGGAAGGTGCCACACCTTCCGTTGGCCTTCCCTTCACTGAGCACTTTCAGAGAAATAGAAGGAAACCCCGGGGCAGCCACAAATTCCTGATCAAAACCACCAAGCAGCTGATGCTGCAGCACTGAGCTGGCTACAGCTGGCAACCTCGCACCGGGCTTTCCCTCCCCCTTCTCCTTTGTGAGATGATTTAACAAGCTGCAGAATCCCACGGGACATGTCAGCCAGCCAACAGCAATGGAGCATCGTGTCTGGAGCCCAACATGTCCATCTGCACTGTTCCCTTCTGACAGGCACAAAGCTCGGAGTAAAAATGTCATCGGGAGGAAGCTGTGCAGGAAGAATTGTGGTAGAGCACGTTGCCCTCCCCTGCCTGCCAGCGCCCTTGCACGGAGATTGGTGTGCCAATTAATCGTTTTGGGATGGCAGAAAACGTGCCACCCTCTGCTCACTGTCAGACAATGTCAGTGGGATCACAACACCTTGATGTTTGTTTCCAGCACCCACAGAGACCTGATCGAATACACATGTTAGTAGGAATTGGGGATTTCGAGCACCTTGCACTTAGAAGGGGATGGGGATGGTGATACTTTATTTAAACATGGACATCCTCCTCCTGGTGAAGTCTCAGACCTCTCTGTAAGAGAGACAGTAAGCCACCCCCTGCTCTCCCCACCTCAGCCCTAAAAGACTTCTCAAGGTCTGCCTGCTCTGCCCAGCCAGCCATGCTCCAGTCTGGGCCACCATGGCTTCTTCCTGGGCACTGGCCCTTCACTTTGTGCCATGTCACCCACACTCGTGTGCCACTCAGCCTGGCTGCTCACACTCCTTCCCAAATCCTGCTCACACCCCTTTCCCGATCCTGCTCACACCCCTGCCCCAGTCCTGCTCACACCCCTTCCCAAATCCTGCTCACACCTTTTCCCAAATCCTGCTCACACCCCTTTCCCAGTCCTGCTCACACCCCTGCCAGCCTGGCTGCTGCCCAGCCCTGATGCCTGAACACTGAACCGCGCCGTTCCTGACCTGGGGCAGATGAAAAGCAGGTAAATAGGCCAAGTCAAACAGAGACAGAGATTCAGGCACCAAATTACCCTTTCCCTACAGCAATTTAAAAAAGCAAATGCAATTATTTTGTACCAACAACTGCACACAGAGTGCACTTTTGCCTTAGGGAGACTGAAGCCAGTGAGACAGAGATTCGCACGACATCCCCTTGCCTTGTGACATTGCCCAGATCAGTGACATGAGGACTGTGCATCGGTGCTGGCACTGCAGGGCTCAATTCTGTGCACGTGGGGAGAGCCCAGGGCGCCGGGAGGGACCCCTGGACTGCAGCCCAGGACATCAGGACAACACAGTGCTGGAGTGAAAAGGAAATGAGTTGCTCTGACACCAAACAGCAGAATGACAGGATGAGAGGCAAGGCCCTCGAGGAAAGGGACACGAGAGTGGAGAATTCAGAGCCACAATAAAGCTTCCACTGAAACGTTTGGAGCACACTTTACCCTTGAGCACAGCCCAAAGCAGCAGCCCAGCCACTCACCCACATGGCTCCATTTAAGCCTGTATCAATCCCAGCTCCAGCTTAACCACGAGTCCCTGAGGACTAAAGAAAGGCACGGCAAGGAGAGATTAACTGGCAACAGTGCACGGCACAAACAAGGCACCGAGGTACCAGCGACTCCAGAGACACTCCTTCTTGATGAGCTTTTTAATTGGGTGCCCAAAGAGCAAGTGACAGGGAAAGGAGAGAGCAAAGACAGCGAGAGGGGGAGGGCAAACAGAGAAGTGACCCCACGGTGGCTCAGATGGGAACAGACCCGAGCAGCCACAGAGCTCTGTGACAGCTCTGCTTGTTCCTGCTGCATGTTACACAAGCAGAGAAAGCACTGACTTCGATAACAGCTCCCAAGAAAAAGCTCAGGAAAAGAAGGATGGAAATCAGAAAGGACATCCTTTTACTCCAGAAGCATCCTTGAAACCCAGTCTGTTAAAGAGCAGGAACAGCAGTGAATGGCCAAGGCAGGAAATTACTCCCGAATCCTGAGATAGCGCCTAGAAGTTGTCATTCCTTGTCTGCACCATCTGTAGAGAGATAAGGTTAGAGCTGAAAAACACGAGTGCTGAAAGCTGAGGGCATGAGGCAGGCAGGCAGAGGGATGGAGCATGAGAGTCCTGCCCTGCTCTGAGAGCCCTGGGGAAGGGCAGGGACTGCTCCCCAGGAGCCGCCAGAGGCGGCTGCACCCACCCCTAATGCTGGAAAACTGAACCAATAATGGAACAGGCAGCGCAGAGAAATGTTCCCACATATTTCATGGTGGATTTGCAGCTTCCAGTCCTGGTTTCTACCAAATGCCAGCTCTGACTCTGCCTACAAACAGCCTCAAACAGATTTTTTTCCTCGCCAGAAAAGAAAAACTTCGTTCTTTGGGGGACATATACAAGGTTAGATGTTCCAAACCCCTCAAAATATTTCTGCTGCTTCTCTGCAAGAAGAACAGACCCAGCTCTGAGCCTTTTCTCTGCTCAATACAGCTCTCCTAGCCAGAAGCTGCTTTCAGCAGCAGAGCCTTTCCCAGCCTGGCATTTTTAATGTACAGAAGGAATGTACATATGCCAGTCAGACTCCTAAATATATGCAGGATAAAACTCTCCATTACTTCAAACAATTTCAGGGTTACTGTGACTGTCCCAGCAAATAATTATATATCTCAGCTGTAACAACTCTCACCCATATAACAACCGGGATCCTCAGAGCTTTTAAACCAATTCTCTTTAGTCTTTTTTTTCAGTGAAAAGGAATGTCAAGGTCACATCCTGTTTCACTCCTTCTGTGAAATAATTTCTGTTGAGATTAGAGGAAATATTTCCAAAATGCCAAATCCAGCACAAATTCCACACATCCTCCGAGTTCCATTTTCAGCTGTTCTGACCCGGAGCGGATGAGCCGCAGGAGCTCACACACAGCTTCACATCAGGCTGAGAGGAGCTGTGGAGGGGCCACGGGGGCAGTGCAGGGACTGAAAACCGTGCAAAGGTGGTTATTAACAACACTCCAGGACAGCCACAAGTCACCCATGGGGAGCATGGGATGAATTGAGGTCAAACATCTCTTACAGGGCAGTCAACTCTATCAGAGTCCCCACTGTGCAGTGAAACCATGGCTTAAGAAATCACTGGAAAGAAGCACTAGGAAAAAACCAACCTAAGTCCACGGGACAGAGACTCTTATTTAAATCATCTGATGGATTTCACTGTCCTTGTAACAGAACCAAGATCACGACGCAAAGCTTTCAAGTCTTCAGAGCTTAAGGCTTTATCTTAATCCTGTTCCTGAATCCTAAAAAAAATTGTGCTGATTCCTGAAACCGAGAGCGGTGAGGAGGAGCCTGTGGAGCCCACAGGGTCCCTGCACGGGGGTGCTTCAAACCTCAGCAGGCACCCAGACTCTGGAATCGGATTCTGTTCTAAAATCAGGCACTTTGTAATGCCAAACTTGAGCGGATTTCTCAGTGCCTTAATTAGGATGAGGCAAAAGTCGATTCGCCTAATTTCCAACCCACTTCAATATTAGATTTGAAAGACCACCTATGACATCTTCAGTCTCGTTCGCCTCAGGAGTCTGCACAACAGCAGGCAACAGGATTAGATAAAAATCTAATGAGATAATGTATTTACATAATATTTATGGCACTCGCTCTCAGACAGGGTTTTGTTCTCGTGTCCTCAGTACGTTGCACTACAGACACTTCCTTTGAACTGGAAAAAGCTTGAGGTTTATTTTTAAATCTAATTTCCCTTTAAAAGAAACCATGTATTTAAACAACAAGGGAGGAGTTTGAATATACCTGGGCTTACCAAACCTAAACACCAATTCCAGCTCAACTTTCCATCAGCTGAATAACCCAGGCTCCTGAAGAGTGTCCAGTAAAGCCATGCACTCACACTCCTCCTTCTGTAATTCCCTCAGCATCCTGCTATATCCGATGGATACCTTGATTTTCACCTGAAACCCTCAAGAGCCACATGTCAGCAAGCCAGGTGTGTACCTGAACACATTGTCCCAGCATTTTGCATCCTCCCAAACATTCCAACAGCTCACCCTGGGGAAACAGCCACCTCGACATCCTGCGTGTGCCAGAGCCAGCTAAAATCCTTGGCTTAGGAAAAAGTAGAAACCACATAAATCTACACGCTGCCAAGATAAAAATAGTTCCAAACTTAAGCCCCTTATCCAGCAGTCTGGAGGCCCAACTGGATTTTCTTCCAGGATACAAACACCTGCAGGAAGCCCTGCCGAGCATCCAGCCACATTCAGTTAAAGGGCAATCGAAAAAGTTTAACTCCAATCTGATCCGTCCAAACTTCTCAAAGCCGAGTATTTCTCATCGAGTTACGGCACCAGGACAAAGTAATTTTGGATTCAGGTCTAGAAACGTGCGTGTGACGGGATGGATACCCAGGTACCACGTGGCATTAATGCCCTGCCTGAGCCAGGGCAGGGCATTTCCCCACCCAGGAGGCTGCAGGAGCACAACCTTTGGGTGCAGGACACAAAGAGCTCTGAGGCTCTCCAGGTTTCGTGAAGAAGAGGGCACATTCACAGGCTCCAGCTCAAATTTCCTTCCAAAGGCAGCTCACACCTTCCTGCCCCCGTCTTTATTTGAGCCTTTGCCCCCTCCCCAGCCCCCAGGCTCTCTGTTGCCAAAAGCCAGCCCAGGTGCACCGACATTTCCAGCTCTGTTTTCCTCCCTCCTGCAGACAGCAGCTGTGTTCACTTTGCCAGTCGGTTGCTATAGAAACAAAGCAATCCTCAATAGTTTTATTTTTACCAGTTTCTGTGAAATAGGATTTATCTCATTTCCATGACTAAGCTGTACTCCGGGGCGAGCTCTCTGGGACAGTGACAGTGCCAGCTCAGCAGCGGGCAGAGCTCGTGCTGCAGTGACGAGAGGAAAAGGCCATCACCCGCCTTCAGAGGCACCTTCTCATCTCGAGGACACTTCACCTTGAAAGGATTCCACAGCCAGAGCACTCTGAGGAGCGGAACAGAGCAGCAGAGGATGGCACAGCCCGGGCTCCCACGGAGTGGAGGTGTCAGCACACATCTCTGCTGAGAGCCAGCCTGGCAGTCCCTTGGGCACGGCCACAGGAGGGGCTCGGCCTCCAGGAACTGCCTGGCCTTTGTCCCAGGGCAGCTGAGAGGGGCTTTCCTTCTGGTCTGGCATGATGAGGATGCATTTCCTCCATTCTGTATCACCTGAACTCTGTGTCACACCTTTCACCCGTGTCTTTTCCACCTGTTTGTCTGTCCCTCAGTCTCACTGAAATGATGCATTACCTCACACGCATCCAGCTGGATTGGCTCAGCTGCTCCCAATAAACCAAACACTGTTCCAACCATTCATTCATCTCCAGAAAGTTCTGCTCCCTGCCAAAGAGCCTTCCACAGCCCCAGGGGACCTGTGTCACCGAGCGGAGCAGCTCCACGTCCCCAACCCTCACTGCTGGCAGGGAGCACAGGGAAGGGGAGACCCAGGGGCGGCGCAGCCTCAGCATAGGAGCTCGTCAGACCCGCCAGCTGCAGCTTTCCCCTGGCACAGCCAAACCTCGAGGAGAGGAGCTGGGGATGGCTGGGCCCCTCGCTCTGGCCAGGCCAAGCTGGAGTCTTGACACTGCACCGTAAAGTGCACAAACCCATCCGTCAGGCTGCATGCAGCTGAGCTCTGCATCACTCCTGCTTTCAGAACACACAGTGCTCTGCCCGTGCTCAGATCTGCTCTGGTATTTCTTCAGTTTCAGGAGCGATGACACGAGTGGAGGCCACGAGGCTGTGGAAACCGAGTGGAGGCCACGAGGCTGTGGAAACGTCAGGATCTCATCATTCAAATACCCCAGGTTTGGTGACAGGCAGTGTTTTGTTCCCAAAATTCCTCACACAGCTCAATGGCAGGATAAGAACTGGGGGTATACAGATGAAAAGGCCATTGGGGAATCTCACAAACATCCCCTCGGGGCACTCGAGTCTCACAAGCACCTGAGCACAAACAACCCAAGCTTTGTGCAGCTATTTAGGATCCTCCAGCCAGCGCTGGAGCCAGGCCCAGGCATGGCAAGGGAAATAAGGAAATGCATGCAGTGGATGTGTTTTGCTGCTCCTTCCATGAGGACAGAGCACAAAGCTCAGGTGAGCCCTGCAAACGCTCCTGGGAAGTTGTGTAACCTGGCAACTGGAGAAACACCTGGGAGCCTTGTGCCTGGGCTCCAGCCCCAGCCCCTGCCACCGTGGGATGCTGTGACTGTTCACACCCTGCACCAACAGCAGCAGCTGCCTTGGTTCCAGCATCCTCAAGGGAACCCCCTGACACTCCTCACAGCACATCTCGGCTCACAGCACCTCCCTGACGGAGCATTTGAGGTACCCCGCACAGCATATGGGTATTTCCAAACACTCTCAAAGCCAGGCAAAAACCGAGCTTGCGTTTCACCCTCTGTCTGACACGAACACGGTGACACATTGACACTCCCAAGGCAGCGAGCCCCAGAGGACTCGGCATGTCCTCCATGGGTAAAGACTGATGGGAAGCAAATACCTGGAGGAATGTTCAGCCCCCCAACACCCACCTGTGCAGAGCCCTCCACTTCCAGTCCCCCTCTCTGCCAACCTGGAAACCTGGGGCTGCCCACAGCCCATTGGGAAGGGAGCGAGACAGGGCCCTCTCAAGGGGGTTCCACAGGAAGGAACCGACCCCCCAGCAATTCCCATGTGTCCAGGAAAGCCCCAGGTGCTGTGAAACCACAAGTCCTGTTTTGCCCGCCTGGCTTGGGCGAGTGGAGCAGGGCAGGGCTAATGGCACTGCTCAGGAGAGCCCGGTGCTCCTGAGCCAGCCCCGAACGAGGAACTGCGCAAACAAAAACTTTCCAAAACTGCATCACAAGATCACAGAGACAAAACACTGCAGGGTCCCAGCCAGGAACTGCAGCCTTGGAATTCCTAAAGAAGTGCTTAGGAAACAATTCCCAGCCCAGTGCCGAGCACGCCTGTGCCTGTGGCACAAGCACCTTCAGCAATCCCTGTGCTCGGGTGTGTAATTTAAGAGGGACCCGTCCCCACCGCGCCATGTGCACGGGAGGGTGTGGACAGGAGAAGGCTGAAAGCGGCTGAGGTGATTAATCACAGCAGCAGGACGAGGGGAAGAGCCAGGCTCATCCCCCTGTGCCGTGGGAATGCAGCAGGAGCAGCTCCCTTGGGATGGGGAGGAGAGGGAAGCACCTTGTTTGCACAGCCCTGGAAGCTGGAGCCTCCCCGCAGGCCTGGGGACACGCGGAGGGACAGACACCCCGACTGTGACCTCGGGCAGGGCAAGCCCCCTTCCCTGCCCCGGGAACGGCAGCAGAAGGCACAGCCTGTCCTTGCCCCCCAGGAGGACACGGGGCACCATCGGATCCCTGCTGTAAGCCATCAGCCACACCAGGACAAACACCAAACCCCACCTTTCTAAACAAGAACTCCTTTTTCTGACTCCTAACCACCCTCGGACTGTTGTAAACCCCCTCAGGTGTTCTGCCAACCCACCATGTCATTCTCTAAACTAATCAGAACCTTCCTGCGCAGCAAGGGCTGAAAAAGGGCTGGAACAAGGGTTGTGGCTTCTGTGGAACAGCACTTGGCCCTTCCCACACCAGATGTGCACCCAAACTCCTCATTCCCAGCAGAAGCGTTTCCTTGACGCACTCCCAGGGGACTGCAGATCCCATCTGGGGCTCAGCAGCAGCCTCAGTTTCCCCCTCTGGCAACACAGATTCAGACTTTTCACAGCAAGAGGCGAAAATAAAAACCCGTTTCTGCAGATTTGGCTTTAGCACAACCCACCCCTCATTGCTCCTGGCACAACCTCCTGAACGCAGCCTGATAGCTCAGCCACAGATTGTTCTGTTGTTTCCCGCCTTTAACTTCACAGCAAACCACTAAAAAAAAAACCCCCAATAAATCAAATTCTGCAGCCTCAACGCAGAAGCGGCTCATAACCCCAAGAAACCTCAAGGATTCACAGAGCATTTCTGATTTGTGGGCTTGCTGTTGCTCACAAGCTTTAAGCTGTGCGTGCACAGAGTGGGTTTTCTCTCTGGCTGCTCCCTGCTTCTCACACGGTGCTTCTGCCTGTGCCGTGATCCGTGGCTGGATCTGGAGAGGCCAGGCCTGCTCGAGGGGCCGGGATCTGCTCCTGACTGCTGGGCCAGGCCCTGGCAGCTCCCAGGGGCTGCGTGAAAAACAGCAGGGAGCTGAGCCTCCCAAACCCTGGCAGCCATCACCTCTTTGTGAGCCCACCATCTGCTCTGGCAAATCTACACCCTCATTTTCCCCCTCCTGCATCCTCCTCATTCCCCCAGGCCGCTGTGGGCATTCCCAATCCCCATCAGCTTTCCACTGGGATTTATTCTCCTGCCCAGTGTTACACCCTGGCACATTCACCCCTCCAGAGAGAGACCTGAACTGTCTCTGGAGTTCCTCCTCCTGGGGCTTATCTCACTCCCTGCCATCCTGTTTCCCGCTCACCTGGAAATTGGAGTCTGTGCTCCACACCCTGCTGGGCCTGGCCAGGAGCAGCCCAGACTGGGACAAAGTTCACACCCAACTGATAACAGACTGATGGCAGGTCGGGTTACCTGATAAAACACCACATTCCAAGGAATTCACTGCCAGGGGCATCTTCTACCACTTCGTGGAGCAGCACTTGCTCTCTTTGGAAGAGAAATGGCCCAAATCAATGAGTGCCAGCTCAGAGCAGGTGCCAGCTCAGCACATAGCAGGTGGAACGTGGGAATTCCAGGGAATGCCTGGTTTGTACCCCATCCAAAATTCTATCTTTGAGGCACCCGAAACGCAGAACTGACAGAAAAAGCTGCGACAGGCACCTCAGGAGGGAAGAGCTTTGGGAACAGGGTATCCAAACAGTGGGACTTAGGAAAGAAATAAAATAGGGACCCAAAACCGGGTGGAGAAAAGAACAAAGGGGCTGGCCCAGCAGAGCAGTTTATGATCCTTGTTCTGGGAATGAGCTCTGGGGGTGGAGAGCAGCTCAGCAGTGCCCGTGCCAGGAGAGATCCTTACAGCCACGAGGAGCCTCAGCAGGACTGGGGGTCAGCCTGAGCAGGGCCAGGGGCTGCCCGAGGAAGGGAAAAAGGGAGCACGCAGACCTGGCTGAGGGCAAGCTTCTCCCCACAACCAAGGAGGGCAAAATCCTACACCAGAAAAGCTCCCATGCTCCAGCATTGGGAAAGGTGAGGTGTTCTCCACCCTAAAACTCATCTCTCTGTCCCGGCCTGTCTCCTGCACCCTCTGGCCTCTCCTTGCAGGGACACTCAGCAGCTGCTTCTCATCCAAACTCCATCACCAACTCCTCACCTGGAGGAGTCTCGTGACACAGAGCCAGAGCCCAACAGGCTCTGTGTTAGATCAGGAGGTGGGAAACCCACAAAACCGCTGCGTGGCACGCAGGACACGTCACACAGCGCGCAGCCAGACCAGGAACCTGGTCTGAATTCGTGTCCCAGGCACAAATCCCAGCTGGGCAGGGAGAAACGGGTTCAGGGGGCAAGGGGAAGCTCCAGCGTCACCAGCCATGGCAGTGAACACAGAACAGGAGTGACAGCTGTGACAGGAAGGGTCCTCCAGACGCGTGTCTGTGCACATGTGAGAAACACAGGGACGGGTCAAAGGGATGGCCTGGCTCACTCTGCCATCGGGGGACTGCTCCAGGACCACGGCACCACGGGAAAAGGCCCCACGGGCACCGGGAAAAGGCCCCACGGGCACCGAGAAAAGGCCCCACGGGCACCGAGAAAAGGCCCCACGGGCACCGGGAAAAGGCCCCACGGGCACCGGGTGCTGTCAGGCAGAGGCGGATCTGGCTCAGCTCACAGGGTGTTCAACTGCACCGACCCTGTGCACTGATCCGAGCCCCCTGAGGGCACATCCATCCCACCCAAACAAGGGCTCAGACTGCTGAATATATCAAAGGAGAAGAACAAAGCTCGACCCAAGGGTAGATTTACGTTTCAGAAAGGTAAACGTGTGCCCCAGGGCAGGGTGAGCTCTCGCGTGTCTGCGGGCCTCAGCCACCAGCACAACCTGCAGGTATCCAACTGGGTTACGTGAAAGGAAAAAACGGATCAAATTCGGCCAAAAAGGGACAAGTGACATCCCTCTGAAGAGTCAGGCTGCGTAGCAACGGCGTCACCGGGCCCTGGACACAAATCTCCTCCGCACCTCCCAGTACAAACCAATTGCTCAGGGACCGGGAGCATTCCTGCAGCTCCAGGAGCCCAGCAGCCAGAGATGACGCCAAAAAACGGAAAAGAGAGAGAAAAAAAAGAGAAACTAGCAAAGGTCCAAGAGCTTCCATCAGCAAATTCCACAAGCCGACGGCAGAGCGGGCAGTGTCACCGCAGGGCCGGGACACCGGGCTGCCCGTCTGCCCCGGGATGTGCCCGGGCCACGGAGCCCCCGGACGCGGCACAGCCGCGCGGTTCGATGCCCGGGGCACCCCCGGCTGGCAGTGCCGGCTCCAGAGAGCCACCGGGTCGCTGCTGCCCTCTCCTCTGCCGGCCCCGCGGCCCCAGGCCGCTCACAGCTCCGCCGCATCCCCGCTGCCACCGAGCTCGGCGTGCCCGGCTCGCACGCCCCTCACAGCCCCGCTGCGAGGTCTCGTCCCTTCCCGCCGCGCCTTCGAATCCCTCCGGGGCTCCCCCGGCTCCA
>VWZN01010094.1:102164-127916 GCA_013396955.1 Regulus satrapa | reverse complement strand
CGGGTGAGAGACGAGCGGGAGCGGCGGCTGGGCCGGACCCTCCCGCCGCGTTCCAGCTCCGGTCCCTGGTGCCGCAGCCCGGCTGTGCCCCGGGGCTGGGTGGGGCTCTCCGTGTGCCCCGGGGCTGGCTGGGGCTCTCCGTGTGCCCTCACTGGGCTCTCACTGTGCCCTCGCTGTGCCCCGGGGCTGGCTGAGGCTCTCAGTGTACCCTCGCTGTGCCCTCCCTGTGCCCTCCCTGTGCCCCGGGNCCCTCCCGGGGCCCTCCCTGTGCCCCGGGGCTGGCTGAGGCCCTCGCTGTGCCCTCGCTGTGCCCTCGCTGTGCCCTCGCTGTGCCCTCGCTGTGCCCTCGCTGTGCCCCGGGGCTCTCGCTGTGCCCTCACTGTGCCCCTGTCCCCGCCCCAGCTCATCCAGTCCATCACCGGCACCTCCGTGTCCCAGAACGTCGTCATCGCCATGTCGGGCATCTCCAAGGTGTTTGTCGGGGAGGTGGTGGAGGAAGGTGAGTGGCCCCGGCGAGGCAGGGGTGCAGGACCCGGGCTCAGCGCCTTGCTGGCAGCAGGATTTGCTGTTCCCTCAGCTGCCAGCAGTGCTGCTGCTTCTCCTCAGCCCCAGAGCAGCCGCTTGGGGAGGATCTGGGGCACAGAGGGGTCCCTTAAACCTCGGAACCGGCCCCAGCCCTAACGGGGTGAGCTCAGATCAGTTTGGGACAGGGCTGGGAGCTGAGCCAGCTGTTCCTGCTCAGCTCTTGGGGGGGGATCACAGCCCACAGAGGCTTTGAGCTCATCCCTTCCCTGGGTGCAGCATCTCCCCCCTGCCTGAGTGGTTTAGAAGCTTTTCTGTCAGGGAGGAGCTCACGGAGCAGGCTCACTGCTGGCTCTGAGCTGCAAATCCCGAGCACAGCCGTTCCCTGAAGCAGCAGCAGGGGCTGGCAGAGCCCAGCCGGCCCTGCCACGGCCTCTGTCTCTGTGTGCCCAGCTCTGGATGTGTGTGAGAAGTGGGGGGAGCTGCCCCCCCTGCAGCCCAAGCACATGAGGGAGGCCGTGCGGAGGCTCAAGGCACGGGGGCAAATCCCCAACTCCAAGTACAAGAAGATCATCTTCCACTGAGGGAGCCTCAGATGAGCTCCCTGCAGGCCCTTCCCACACGGACTCTTCCGTGTGGCCCCTTTGGGGCGGCCTGTGGGACCCCCGAGGACATTCCTGCTGTCCCTGCCCACCCTGGGCTTGGATGTACCCCTGTCCTGGGCTTGGGGTCCCAGCACAGCAGGGAGAGAAACATCCAGGGGCCGCAGAGCGTTTCCTGCTGGCCCAGATGTGCCCAGATGTGCGGCTTGTTTTGTACATTAAACTTATTCCCTTGTTCCTAACCTGGCTGGGATCTCTGTGTGACCCAAGGCTCTCCCAGAGCTGCTCCCAGCCCGGGGCAGGGCTGGTTCCCTGGCTCAGCTGGGCTGCCCATAAAACAGCAGCGTTGGGAAGGGAGGGAGGAGCAGGAAAAGAGGCCTGGAAGGAGGTTAATGAGTTTAATTCCGCCTGTGGTTCATAGAACCAATAAATGCATCCGTGGAAACAAACTGCAGCAAAATTCCAATACTGCCTAAAATGCAAATTCAAGTTCAGACTTGCACGTTCCCCCGTCCCCTTCCAGGGGCCCTGGGAGCTGCTCCCGACCCTGTGAGAGGTGCTGAGGCCACGTGCTCTCCCCCCATGGCACCTCTGCTGGGCAGGGCTCCTCGGGCTCTCACTGGAACAGAGGAAGAACCCTTAAATAGGAGGCTTCACAAAGTAAACTTTGATATTTACAATCTGCGGGGATCCAGGAGGTTTTGTCCTCCCACATGTGTGGGTTTTGGGTTACAATCCTTTTTACTGGGCCTTCAAAAAGCAAAGGAAATGCTTGAATTCTCCAACAAAACCCATTGACTGAAGGTGCTGGAGCAAGGAATTTGCTGTAAACAACCTGGCCCCAGCTGTGCTCAGCCTGCACATGTGGGAGGAGCTGTGGGACCCTGCAGGTGGGTACCAGGGCTGGGCAAACCCTGGGCATACCCTTCCCATCCTCACACTAAATGTCATCAACATTTGAAAAAGCAGAGAAGAGAGGAAACCTCCCATTTTCAAGCAATTAATGAAGGAAGAGCAGGAACCACCGTGGCATTCCACCTCGGGCAAGCAGTTGTGGAGGGAGCACCAAAGAGGTTTGGTGAAACAAAATCCAACTGTGCTGGTGGGCTCTGGGCAGGTCCCAGTGGTGCTCACGGGGAGCTGCTGAGTTCCAGTGTTTTCCTGTTGGGATCAGGGCTGGTGTCCCATCGCAGGCAGCCCCTCAGCCCTGCTGGGAGATTCCACCCAGTGCTGGAAACGCCAGGGCTGCTCCCTCTCCCCACTGGGGAACTCGGGCACACAAAGCTCTGAGGACAAGGTGCATCCCAAAAACCACCCAGGTCATCTCCTGAGACTGAACCAGCTTCCCTCACCCTGTTCTTTGAGAGTAAACTTAAAAGTTTAAAATAGTGCCTCATAAGGAATTAATTCCTGCATCAATAAAGCCAAACGTTGTGGGATTAAGTGGGCATGAACTGGACTAAGCCTCACACACTGCATCCATCTCTACACAAGGAATTACTGGTGCAAAAGGGAATCTGAAGGAATTTCTGTACTACCTTGACCCTGCTCCTGTGGGAATAGCGAGCTGTGTGTCCTCACTCTGCGGTGGGTGGGAAATCCCATCTCTGTTTCCAGGTGAGAGCTGCCCTGCTCTCCCAGCACAGCCCTGACCCTTCTGCCACCCCTGTCCTGTCACTGCCCAGGTGCTGAAGTGACCACCCCGCTCCTGCTGTGGGCCCTGGCGAGCACAGCTGGGCAAGAACACAGCAAGGAGGGGTGAGAAAAGCAGAAACCCCAACAGGGACCATCTCCAGATGTCACCACAGAAGCTGGAGGCTGAAAGGCACCCACACGGAGGCATGGATCTGTCCTGGCGTTGGTGGGCTGAGCGTGCCCTGGCTCAGAGCAGCACTGCCAGGCCAGAACAGGGCAAACTCCTCCTCGTTCCTGCCATCTGTCCCCTCCCTCCCTCTCCCCAGTCCTCTACAGTCACAGCTGGTTTCAGTCCTGCAGCTGGAGCCGTGTGGCAGCCAAATGACCAAAGCTGCCCTGCTGGTGCTGGTCCCCTGTCCCTGGCAGTGCTGTCAGAGCTGGAACAGGGGGTCATACTTCCTGATCTCCTGCAGAAGGCGAGCCTTGTCCAGGTTGGCTTCTGCCAGGGCCAGCTTCATGGTCTGGAGCTCCCTCTGCAACTCTGGCACTTGCTTGAGCTGCAAGAGACAAGCAGAGAACACAGCAGGAGTCTTCAAGGTACACAGTGAGCTGCTCCAAGGAAAACCAAAGCAGGAGCTTGGGATGAATTACACAGTGAGACACCACAGCCACACTGACAGAACTTCTCTGTTTGAGAAGCTCTCGATTCCTGTTTTTCTCACAAGGAACCAGACACAGTGGGGAAGATGGAGCCAATCAGAAAACAATCCCCAACCAGATTCTGAAAGGGAACAAGTGAGCTCATGCTGGGCAAGGTGCCTTCACTCCTCAAAACGCTCCCGGGAGGAGGCCCAGGCTGCTCCTCGGGGCACTCCCTTCCTGCAGCTCAGCACACCTGCCCAGGACTGCAAACACACCAAGGCAAAAGAGAATTTCCAGCTCTCTGCTGTCCAGACAGCAACAGGCAGCAGTGACTCACCTGCAGCCCACGCGCTCCTGCTGCTGGGGCTGGTGAGACAGACTCTGATGGGGCCTTCTGCTCCTCAGGGACTGACACAGGTTTTTCCTGTTTCACTGAGTCCTCCTGGGAAGCTGGAAAGCAACAGAACCCACTCAGGTGTGGACGTTCACACCACAGGGCTCTCAGAACAAAAAAACCCAAGCTTTAATTTCTTTCCTTCTTTTCCCCCCTCCCCTTTGTACACAGGGAACTAAAATTCTCTTTGCCCTTTTAAAATGGAGAAACTAAGAGGTAATAATGGATCCTGTCTGTACTTAAGGAAACACCAGACACAAATTCTCACAGCAGGGAACAGAGGCAGGGCCTGCTCCCACCTCAGAGCCCATCCTTCCCAGCAGCAACCATCGCATCCCAGTCTCCCCCAGCACAGCCTGGCGGTGCAAAGGGACAATAAATCCAGGATGTTACCGACCTGTGAGATAGAAAACGCCGTCATCCCTGCGCCTCACCACGACGTGATCCATGGCCACGGTGATGGGGACAGGGCCAGGGGAGGTGGGGTACACTGGGGGGCTGTCATCCTGGAAAAGCATGAAGCAGAGAAGGGATGAGCAGCTGGGACAGCTCTTGAAAGGACTTCCCTTGCCTGCAGCCTCCTCAGGAGCAGCGTTCCTGACGGCAGCACCGCCAGACGCACAGGGGGGAGCCCACCCTAGGGAAAGGCCTGGCTTTATGTACATTTTTAATGTACAGGTACACACTTGTGTTCCTCATTCATGCCTAGGACAGCTTTTAGAAGCAAAACCAAACAGTCTCAGGAAAAGAGAAGCTCTACGGAGTCCCCCAGCAATCCCTTCCCAAAGGGAATCCTGCAAGCCAGCTCTGCTCTGGGGGGGAACCCCTCACCTTCAACGTGATTTTGGCATCCACCACCTCTATCTCCATGGGGATCACCTCTGGGACGAGCTCATCCTCGAGGAAGGGTCCCAGGCTGGCGAGGCAGGAGGTGCAGAGCTCGGTGCAGCAGCCGTGCAGCAGCAGGCGGAGGAAGCCGTTGCGCTCGGCCAGCGCCGAGTGAGCGGCCGCGCGCGGCCCCGACTCCAGGCGCAGGCACAGCTGGGGCCCGCGCTCAGGGCTGGCCTTCTCCACACCTGCATCTCCTAGAGCTGGGGCAGAGACGGGACGCCAGCCATCAGCTCGGAAAGGACACCATGGAGAGGCCACGTGGCTTGGTCTGACATCGTCCCTCATGTGAGAGAAATCCGAATTTCCAAGGATTAAGCCCACAGCACTGAACTGGCACTGGAGCTGAACCACTGAAGGTCCCAGGAACATCCCTCTCTCACCACACTTTAAAACTGGCCCCTGTTTTGCATGTCCAGGAGCTGGCCCAGTGCCCCACTCACTCTCCAGTGTCCCACTCGCTTTCCAGAGCTGCCCCCAGGACTGTCCCAGCTGCCCTCCACAGTGTCCCACCTCTGCCTCCACAGCTGACCCAGTGCCCTGCTTCACTCTCCAGAGCTGACCAGCCTTTCCTCATCCCTTTGCTCCACCGTGGCCTGACAGGACTGGGAAAGGCAGGATCAACAGCCTGGGAACTGCTCACACTTTCACTGCAGGTTTGGGGTTGGAGCTGCTTCTGCATTTGTTTGGGTCACATTTTTGGGGGTGTTGGAGGGATAGTTGATAATTTTTAGGTTTGGCTTTTATTTTTTTAAATTCAGATTTAGAGGAAGTACTGTAAAACCAAAATAATTTTTCTCAGAGCAGGAATAACTTTGAGGTTTCCCTAGATAGCTTTATTCCCTCTTAATTAATTTAGTGCATCCTAGCAGCAATTAAAAAAATCCCCATCAATGATTTCTAGGCACCACAGACTGCGTAGGCACTCGGGAAACATCTTTCAAATGCCAGATCTGAACCCTCACACATGAGCTGAGTTCAATCCTAACCACCCCAAACACCGAGGCCGCAGTTAATGGAATATTCCCTGAGGGAGGCTGGTGGGAAAGCCAGTTCTAACAGTGCAGCTGAGTCCCAGAGCAGCATCTTACCCACGTAGCCACGCAGGAACTGCCACATGCCAACGTTGTTCAGCTGCTCTGGAGCCACGTTCATCACTTGTAAAGCCACAGACAAATCATCTCCTTGTACCTCTATTGCACAGTTCACATGATTCATCTTCAGCACGAGGACAGACACCTGAAACAGCCACCAAGAGCTCAGTGATTACAGCAAACACCTGAGTTCCAGAGCCCCTCAGGGACAGAATCCCAGTGCCAGGCACTGACCAGCTGCAGACTGGGGTCTTCACTCTGGGACGTGGAGCTGTTCACCTCAGGGGACACTCCACCCTCCTCCTCTGCCACCAGGCTGCTTCTGCTGCCCGTGTCATTGTGGGGCTGGGGAAGCTGCCCTGAAGGAAGAGGGTCCAGGCTGGGTTCTGAAACAGAAGTAACAACAACTCAATTCCATTTATTTTTCTGGAAGTACTGATGTCAGCATCTGCCTGCATCTCTGGAGGTACCATCCCCTGGAGAGCTCTCTCCAGCTCCTCAGATGAGTTTAAGCAACACAGGGTTGAAGTGGAAGATGTCCAGAGTACCCAATATCCCATCAGCCCTTCCTAAATGCTCTGTACCACCTACCAGCAGCACATCCCAGCCCCTACAGTCCTCAGGACACCACTGGGACGTGCAGGGTCACCCCACACTCATTTACCCTCCTCATCTCAAAGAAAAGGCACCTACAAAAGCATTTTGTAGGGCAACTCCTTAAGACCTTCAAAAACCAGGAGCAGCAAAAGTGATTTCACAGGAACACAGCGTGGGCGAGCTGCCTGTGGCACAAAGCACAAAGCTATTACCCCTGTGAGAGGAGGGTGGGGAGAGGAAAAGCCTGGGGCTTTACCGGAGTCTGTGAGCATCACGAAGCCATCGCTGCCATCACTGTCCACGGACAGCCCGTCCTCAGGGCCACTCCCATCCACGGATGTGGTGTCAAAGGAATGCTGGGATGAGGTCCTCTTCATGGAGAAGAATCGCATCCGGCCGCTGCCCGCCCCGCCCGGGGTCACTGCTCCCTCCTCTGCTTTGGGCACAGAATCCCTAAGGGAAAACCCAACAGAAAACAGCGATAAAGGCTGAGCCTGCAGATTATTCCCAGCGTGGGGTTGGTCTCTGACCACTTGAAAGACTTCAGTATCCTCAGAACAGCCGCAAGAGATGAACACTTAACCCATCCCCAATGCAGACACAATGGGAAGAGAGGGAGCAGCTCCCTGTGTCTCCCCCTGCTGCAGCCCGGGAGCGTGGCCTGCTCACCTGGCCGGGGGCAGGGACAGCATCCTCTGCATGGTGGAGGTCATCTTGTCCCGGCTCAGGCTCAGGGCGTCCTTGGTGAGGGACATGGCCTCCTTGGTGAGGTCCATGGTGGCGTGCAGAGCCTCCTTGGTGGCGTCCTTGGTGATGTGCAGTGCACTGGAGAGCTCCACCTCGATGCTCCGCAGCGGGATGAGCTCTGCCTGGCCATTGAGGGCGGCGCCTCCTCCGCCCGAGGGCTGCGTGTCCGACGCTGGGCTGGAAGGGAGAGCAGGGGGGCTCTGAGGGTGGCTGCTGGTCTCTGCTGGTCTTTCTGCAACCAGGGCTTCCACAGCTTCGTGTGCTTCCTCTATCAAGCCTTTCTCCTCTGCGCCCTTACCGCGGGGAGCTGCGCTCAGGGCGCCGTCGCTCGCGGATCTCGGGAGCCTCTCCAGAGGGACACTGGCCCCAGTGTCCTGGATCCCGCTGTCCTCCGGGAGCTCTGAGGTGCTGCCTGAGCCCTTCTCCGAACCGCTCTCCGATTTCAGCTCCTTCTCTTCAGCTGCCAGCCCCTCCTTGCTGTCTGAGGGCGAGAGCTCGGACTCGACCAGGCTGGTTGTGTCCGAGTCCAGGGATCTGGATTCCACGATAGACCCTGGAGCGGGGCTCATGAGCAGGGCCACCTCAGCACTGTGGAACATAACTCCCACACAAGCAGACATGGGATCTAAAGGAGACCCAGTCATTTCCTGGGTATCTTGGGCCAGCTGCTCCTGCAGTGTTTGCAGAACTTCCTTCATCCTGAGCAGCACCAAGTACTGGTAGTGGTTGAGCCGAACTTTGACATGGACAGAGGAGGACATGAGCACGTGGATATCAGCAGAGGCTTCCAGCTCTTTACTGTCTACTCCGTCATCTACTTCGCAGTCGGATTCTCCCAAGACATCCATCGTGTCTGGAGCCTTATAAATATTCTTCAGATCCTGGTCAGTCTTTGATCTTTGACAAAGACCATGTTCTCTGGAGAGGTTCTCGTTCTTGGAGTGGTTGCTAAAGCTGGCAGAAGGCTTGATTTTCACCTCAGAGGTGGCCAGTTCCTGTCGTTTAGATATCTGAGCTTGCCCCCACCTCTTGGGCAGGCAGGCCCATACGGAAAGGGGAAAAGGGTCAATAAAACTAAGAGCTCTGCCCTTGGAGCTTTCGGCCCCCTCAAATCCCAGGGAGAGCTCACTGAAATTCACAGACCACAGATCCTCCGAGGCAGAGGTTTTGTGGGGAAAGCCTGGCTGCTTCTGTGGCTGCTGCTGCACCTGGTAGGCGTGGCGCAGGAACAGGGTGTGCAGGAGGCCGAAGCTGTCCCGCGCCCGGGGGAACTCGGCGTAGCTGGAGTGGAAGAACTCGGAGCCCGCGAATTTCCGGAAGAGGCTCTGGAGGTCCTGGCAGCTGCAGGAGGGAGCGTGGCGGGTGTTGGTGGCTGTCACCTCCGACATGCAAACGCACAGGGCCCGCGGCCGGTCCCGGTGATCCGTGACTTTCTTATCCACGGGGATGCTGAGCTGCAGGGGGGAAGAGAGACACCACAAGGCACGAGGTGAGAAAGGAATAGCAGAGGTTCATTCTGGATGAGAGCTCCAGCACCAGCTGCACTGCCCACAGATCACACAAGACCAAGAAAAGCGGCAGACAGAGCAAAGTCAGAGGGAGGCAGCAGGTTTGTCTTGTCGGTATGGACTCCAGCTCTGCCCTGCTCTCATGTTCCTTGCACAGAGAGAATGCTGAAGACTGGGAAAGGAAGGAAAAGAACGGTACCTTCAGCCTGAAGCCATCCAGCCGGACATCCACATGCTCATCCCGCTTGCCTGAGTCCTCCAGTTTGTAGATGGCTTTGAACTGCTCCAGGCTGCGACACAGATCCAGGCAGAAGAGGTTTATCCACAGCACGCTCGGCGTGTCCAGGGTGAGCATCAGGCCGTTCAGCTGCACGTACAGGTTTGGGCATGGGACTAGAAGGAAACAGATTAATGATAGCAGGAAAGGCCCCTCGGGTGCTCTGCAGCTCAGTGCAGAACCTGCACTGACAGCACCAATGCAGGGGCTTCACCACGGCCGGGAGACACATCTCAGAAGGGGAGCAGCTGTGGTGCACCCAGAGGAATGAGGTGACCCAATGGGACAGCACCCAGAGCACCCCGTGGCCCTGCCCCAGGGCTCTCAGTAAGGCTGAACCCCAGGATGTGGGCAAACAGCAGTTGCTGCAATTTCTTCCTGCAAGCACAGCTCGGCTTCCACAGTGTGCACAAACTCCATCCCACCTTCCCACAGGCCAAACAAAAAAAATTAGGATGGCAAACATCATAAAACTAAACAGCAATGGACAGAGAATCTCTAAAAGATATAGACCTGTTTAAGAAACTTATGAAAGGTGCTAACCTTGATGTATTACCTGGAAAGTCCTGATTGTCTGGGAAGTAATATTCTGTGAATTCAATATGGATTGCAGAGACCTGGTCTGGGAATTTGAAGATTTTTCTACTACAGGAAAGCAAGGTGGAGGGTTTCTTACTCTGCTGCCCAGCTGTAGAGACCTGTAAACAGAATGAAATGCACGTGTGCAGAACTCAGACTTGGCAAACCCAAGTGTCCCAGTGACCCCGCGGCTGCCTGGATTCACTCCGCCTCATTTACACATCAAACATACACTGCTTCCAAGCAAAAATATAATTTTCTTCTACCTGCTGATACTGCCAACTCCTCTCCTTTGAGGGAATTTAGTTCTTTGTGTCTCCTGTCACTGCTAGTAAGAGCTGTGACAAGCAGAATTAGGTGACATGAGCAAACAGAACAGAAATCTGTTACAGCTGCCTGCAAGATCAGCAGCACGTTGGCAAGTCCATGACAGTATCTGGTGCTGCAAAGAGCAAAACCAGCTCCTGGATGGATACAAGGCACATGGATGCAGGGCCTGATCCAGGGCATAAAGCCTGAGGTGAGACCTACGCCTCCTCTGCCAAAAATCCACATCCTCACTGACTTCTCCAAGGCATGGAACGTTTTTACACTGGGCCTGCCTAACTCTTGGTGTAAGCCTCGACAGGAACAGAGGGCAGAAACCCGTGGTCATGCAGCTCCCTCTGAACATGAAAACTACCAGTAGCTCACTTTTGAGTTAAGCCCTAACAGCGTTCGGGTTCTTCGGGCAGCACTTTGGATGCCTCAGGGTTTGTGTGATTCTTTCAGCCATACAATTTCCTTTCCAGAAGTGCCAGCGCCGTCTGCAGGCAGCGCTGAGGTGCCTACCTGGTGCACATCCAGGTCATCCACCCGCACCACCACGCAGCTGGAGCGCAGCCGGTGCCAGGACGGGTGCCGGAGCCGCGGGAGACTCCTGGGAGGAGCCCGGCCCTTCTCTGGGGGGCTCTTCTGGGGACTCTGGGGAGGGTCTGTGGGGACAGACAGGCAGAACCAAGCAGGCTTTCAGTCGCCTTCTTTGCATCATCAGTACCGACACCTCTGCGCTTACTGAGCAGAACTAACAGCCCCAAAATTAGAAATGGATGAACAGAGCTGGGCAGGAGAAACACTCAGGACTTTTGAAGGAAGAACACTGTGAAAGGTGAGTCTGTTCTGTGCCAAGAGAGCAACATTCCTAAGCCAGGTCTTAAGTATGTAATTTCATCCTTGTATCTTATGGAGAAACTCAACAATAATCCACTGCAGCCTGTCCCTGCAGTGCAATGCTCTCCCAGCCACTTTCCTTTGCCATTATATTTATGATTTTTAGAGTGCTATGCATTCCTGCACCAATAAATCAGCCTGCTCTGCTGGGGATGGGCAACTAAAGATATTGATGGATGGAGCAAAATTGGTACCACCTCCTGCTTCACTGGTTTAATCGAGTATCAGTACCTGGTTTCCTTTTGAAAGGGGAAAGTGGAGTCCTGGCAAACACAGGGTCTGTTTCTTCATAAAGCTTCTCCATCTTGCTTTGAAACTCACTGACCAACTTCTCTGCCCACTGTCCCCGAGTCTCCATTGCTTCACTGTACCTCACCCAATGCTTGCAGGCATCTCCTGCAGAAAAGCAAACATCTCAGCTTTAGAATGTGGTTTCTTTCTTGCAGACCAACCCGCAGTCACAGAATAGCTCTTTAAACTCCTTTTTTATCCCCCTCCTCAGGCTCCCTACCTGCCCTGTGGAAAGGATAATAATCAAAAGCCATCCTCCTGAAGGTCAGCTGGATGGCACCGCCCAGCATCCCATGCTTCAAAGCACCTGTGAGGAACAGAGCAGAGGAAACCATGGTCAGCTCTGCAACCTGAGCCCCGATCCAGGAGAACTCAGAACCACATTGCCACTATTGAATAACTGACACCACAGCCAGGATCAGGGAACCTTCTTTAGGTACCCCCAAAACATTGTCCTAGGCAAGGAGAATCAATTGCTCAACAGTTTATGTGGTAAGATCCAAGCCTGGAAACTCAAATCCCAAACTGCAAAACCCCAGTGCTTTCCCAACCCTCTTCCCGACAGAAAATCACTGCCTTGGCTGTTGTTCTTTCCTCTGCTGCTGTTTTCCTTTGTCCTGACCTGGCTCCCGGGCGTGGCTGTCGTCGCAGATGTGCAGGTCCAGGCGGGAGATGAGCAGGTGGTAGGAGGACTCCTTCATGTCGTGCTTGTCGAAGTACTGCCCGATGCTGCTGGCGTTGGGGCTGCCTCCGAAGGGCTGAGCCCACGACTGCTGGGCACTGGGAGCAGGGGGGGTGATCTGCAGGAGAGGCACAAGCTCAGTGAGGACTCGGAGAGAGGGCAAACGCAGAGGTTATCACGGAATTTATCAACTCATGCAAATCTTCCAGCCTGCGAGGCACTGGTTTCTAGGACCGAGTTGGGATTCCCAGAATCTGTGCTCTCATGAGCAGAACCCTTTGTCTGTGCCTCTGCCAGCTGCATGCACTTCTCTTGGAAGATGTTTTAAGATTCCTGGGCAAAAAGGGACAAGTATTCCCCATCCCTCCTGTGCAACCTCACTGCACTTCATGTGCATCCCTGCTTCCCCAGAGCTTTCAACTCCAGCAGAAATATCCCTCTTCCCTCACCCTTGAATTGGAAAATGTATTTTATTTGCATTGAATCCCACTAATTTGGTCACCTCAGTACCCCACAGCAGCCCACAGACTACATGACGCTGACCTGACATGAGTTCCCATCAAGGAAAATGCTGTGAATATGGCCTGGATGCCACACAAACAGAAATTGTCCATTTCCCCGGCAGACCCACACCCAAACTCACTCACCTGTACAGACTCTGGTGCCAGGCTTTTCCTCTGCTGAGCGGATTTCTCCATGGCTTCACTCAGAGACTCAGCATATTTCATCATTGCTTTCAGCTGAGAGTCTGTCAGCACCCAGAGCAGGTCATCCAGCAGAAACATCAGCTTGGAGGCCACCACGTTGCAATCTTTGGTCTGAAACAGCAAGGAAGGAGTTAGGGACGTCAAGAATTGCCTTCACAGACATAGAGTTTGCATAAAACACAGAAGCAGAAAGAAGAGAGGCTGCTGTGAAACTCCTCTGAGAGATGTTATCTGGTGCGTGTCCACAGCACCTCCTCTCAGATGGAAAGTAGTCAAAGCCACCTCCTCTTCAGGAGACAAATTGCTCACTGTTTAATTCTTTTTTTTTTTTTTTTAATCATCACATTTCCACTGACAGCTAAAAAATCAGGCTGCCAGGCTTTCAGCTCCCAGTGAGGAGATGACAGCTCTCCTTGGGATGTTCGAACGCATTAAAAAACTCACTCCATCCATGACATCCTCCCCTGGGAAAGAAACTGCTTTGACATTTGGTAAAAAGACAGCTGTCTCTGACAGAAAACACGGAGAGATACATCAGTTTGGGCTCAACATTTCTGAAGGGAGAGAAGGGCTGTTGAGGACTGTGGGAGGAAATATTCATCATCTCTGCACCAGGCAGTGAGACCACATCCTGCAAAGCATGGAGGAAGCTCTCACCCTTCTCTTGAGAGAGATCTGGATCCTGCCCTGGTTGGTGATGAGTCTCAGAGGAGTAGTGATAGGATCCTGATCACCATTGTCCGTGGCATCGGCCTCTATCCGCAGGGTCTGCCAGGTGAGCTCCTTGAACGTCAGAACCTGCCCAGGAGGAGAAAACCAGGAAAATGCTGAGATTTTCACAGCTTCAAGGATTAAAAAAAAAACCCCAGAACACTCAGAAGACATGAAATGAAAAAAGAAAAAATCATTTATCACACTTTTCTTCTGTGATCCCAGTTCAAAAGCAAGGGCTCACCTCTCCCCTCTGCGGGTCCGTGATGCGGGTGAGGCGCAGGTCACTCTGCTGCCAGTTGGGGTTGACACTGTAGCCCTGGAGCTGCCACAGCTCAAAAGAAGCATGAAAGGCCTTGGAGTGAATCTTGATAGTGATGGAATTGACAACAATAAACATCCCCTCCACGACTTTCTCAGCAAAGCCATATTCACTGCAAAGAGAAGATTCCCCCCTGTCACGACAAGAGGCCTGGCAGAGGCGAGGCTCACACTGAGAGCTTTATAAGCAACACCAAAGGCACTTAAACCCGAGAGCAGGGAGGCCAGTGGGGATTCAAGGAGAACAGCAGCCTCCAGAGCCCAGCAGGCTGGCAGGGAGAAGCTGCAGGGCTCAGGGTCTGACCTCTGTCCAGCAGCAAGAGCGATGGGGGACTGTCCGTTGGGCGGCCGAGGCTCCTCACACGTCCTCATCTCCACCTCCACCTTGTCCAGGTACTGCAGAGACACAACGGGGGAGCCATGAACACCACACCAAGCCTCAGCCCGCCGGCCCTGGGGTGAGATTTCAGGGCAGGGACAACCAACTCTGGAGTCTCAACGCTCCAAGAGCCCCATGTGTTAAAGCTCTCACACCATCAGTGCCAGGGGGTAACCTGAAACCCGGGGAGTGGGGAAAACAAACAACAAAAAACAGGCACAGGGTTGTCCTGGACTTCCCTGAGAGCTCATCTGGCTCCATCCTGCAGTGAAATGAGGGACTCATGAGAGGATACTCATGGCCCTACGTGCTAAGGGCATGGAGGATTCAGGTCCAAAGAAAATTTGAGCACTTGATGGTTTCCCTCTCCAGAATTTTTCTCAGGTAGAAGAGATTAAAAAGAGTGAGGAAGAAAAGGAAGAAAAGAAGAAGGAAGGAAAGAAGACAAGAGAGGCAACATTACCAGGCAGATTGGGTGTGTTTTCAGCTTTGTCCACTGGATCTGAAACGATAACGTTGAGATTAGCAGTGATCTTTGCATTGGAAAGTTTCAGAATTTGCAGAAAAACCTTCTCAGCCCAAACTTTGAGCCCTATTTCACTGAGAAATGTCTGCAATGTCTCACTGTATCCAGGTCAAACAGAGACACAGACAAGGGAAAAGACATTCCAGACACCAGATCTACAAACCCAGCTGAGCTTTTGGATCTCATATATCATCAGGAGTAACAGATATTCTGCAGGTCAAATTCTGCTATGGGGAACATTCCTGGCCTTTGAGAGTTTACAACTAACTGCTGCTGTTACTGGAAGTCACGCAACTCTTTTGAAGACTGCACACAAACCAAAAAGCTCAATTTTATTTTCATATAGCAACGTTCACTCTGCAGTTTTTGTAGGAGGGAGAACAAATGTTTGTTACTAAACTGAGCAGATCCGACTCTAAAAACAGAGCACATCAGATGAGTAAGACAAGCTCATTTTTACTGTCACTTGGCAGAGCAGAATCATATTTCTTTTATAGAAAGTCTCTTTGATGTCCTTAAAACTTCTGAATTCATGTAATGCAACAGTGGTTAATACCATGTGCAATTAAACAATCTGGCAGCTTATAACAACTAAAAAAAACCACTTTTTTTTGCTCTAAAAAGCGTAAGGAGGAAGAATTTGTAAGATTTCAGTGTGCAAAGTCCAAATCCATGCAAAATCTCAGCGATTCTGCCTGTCAATGGGTAACCTCATCCAGGAGTTGCCTCTGCTCACCCTGATGGAGGCCTTGTTGCAGTAGACCCGGGTGATGGCGAGCCAGGTGGGCAGCTCCAGCACATTCTGCAGCACCTCCTCATCCAGCTCCAGGTTGGTCAGCTGCCCCTGACCCTTCAGGGTGCTCAGGTTGATTTTATCTGGAGAGAGGTTCTTGGTGAACCTAAAAGAAAGGAAAGAGGAAACTCAAAACCAGCCCCCAGCGAAGCTGCTGAGACTGCAGGAGCATTCCAGAGCTATTTTAATATCAGAGTTTGTTTGCTGTTTTGTTAAACCCTTTCTGATATTTTTAAACCCAAGGCAAGTTGGTCATTCTGGAAAAAAACAATTCTACATTTTGACATTTGGTGGAAGTTTTGGGGTTTTTTTTTTAACTAAATTCAGGTTTGAGAAACTGAAAATTTCCTTCTAAAGCTCTGGATCCTGGAAACCAGTAAAACTGCCCTAGGACAAAACCAAAGAAAACCAAAGCCAAACTCCAACAGCTCAGCAGTTTTACTCCCCCCAGAATTGCCATGTCAGCGGGTGAAAGTTTAATTCTCTAGATTCTTTTCACCCAGGAAAGCAGAAGATCATTAATGAATGACTTTTGTGGTTGTCTCTTTTTAACACCAGCACTGCAGCCCAGCCTGCTCTTTGGTCAGCAAGGCAAAACAGCAACTCCCCTCCCAGAGACCACCCCAGCTCCCTCTTCTGTTTTCTCTGCTTGAAATTCCTCCTCCCCAGAGCTGCCAGGGTTACACCTCCCCTGTGTGCAGCCCTTCCCATCCCTCATGTGCCCGAGATTTCAGTGCCATGAATGAAACCCTTGCAGCAGGGCTGCCCAAGAGCAGAGCATGCCGGTGTGAAAGCTTCGGACTTCATTAACACCAGAGTGGCCCCTAAGGAACTAGAGGAGCCAGTTCAGCAGATCACAGAGTCTGTACAAGTGTTAGCAACGCTCCTCTGTGTCAGGGAACCCCTCTGGGGCAGCAGAACCCCTCCTGTCTGCATCAAACCTCACTCCTGGGCAGGAGCTGCCACCACGGCTGCAGGCGGCTCCGATGTCACCGCAGCCAAACTCGCAGAGCTCCTGCCAGACAACTTTCCCACCACTGAATGAATCCAGGGCTTATTTCACACATTCCTCCCCGCCAGTGCTAATTCTCATTCTGTCCAGTGGTCCAGAAAGCGGGATGGAAAGAAAGCCCCTATTGTCAGCGTGGGCAGGAGCAGGCTCCCAGTCACACGCTGCTCCCACGGCGTGGGGACTGCCCCGGGAGAGGCACGAGGGCCTTCTGGAACAGCCACGGCTCGAGGAGGAGAGCAGGAAGCAGAGCCACAGCGCCAGGATGCAGCTGCTGCAGGAGCTCGGGTGTAGCACCAACCTGGCAGAGGCACTGGAGCAGCAGCTGAGCCACCAGCCCAGGGCTTCCAGGGGCAAAAGGGCCTTTCCAAAGGCGACGTTTTGTTGGAAGAGAAAATCTGACAGATGTGTTGAGCTGCTGGCGTCAACCCTGTGCTGTCACTGCTGGAAGGGGAGGGCAGCACACAGCTGTGCCCACTGCTGCTCTTGCCCTGCAGACAGCTCCTGTGCCCTGCTGTCTCCTCCTGAGCCCAAGGTGACAGCTCAGCCAAGCTTACAGCACCTGCCAGACATTCCCTGCAAACTCCTCACTCCCTTTAAACAAAGGCTTCTTGTTTGAACACGCCCAGGGAGGTGGCTGAGGTTAACCCGGCTTCTCAGCATCCGCACGGAGAAGCTGAAAATGCCAGAGTGTGATCCAGCAGCTGCTCCCCTGGCAGGGAGCACCGAGAGCCCGCATGATTTGGGGCTGGAGTCCTGCTGTGAGCACCCACAAACCCAGACAGGGCTGATAATTAGAGCAAACGCCTCCAGAGGCAATGCAGGAGCACCCTTGTGCTGTGTGAGAGAGAAGGAGCTCTGCTGAGAGCTGATGTCACCGCGTCCACCTGGGATTGGGTGCTAAGAATAAAGCAAACACAGCACGGACAGGTAGGTAATACCCAGATCTTAAGCTCAAAAGCTGCCACGGGCAGTGATCAGCTCCCACTGGCCAAGCTCTCTCACACCTGCACTGAAGGATCATCCCTGGGCTGGGAGCCTCATCCCAGGATAAGAGTGCTCAGAGGGGAAGCTGCTTTCAGCTGGTAATGCAGAGGAAAAGTACAAGTGTTGCCCATAATTCTGTATTCTCAAGTCTCTAAACGGGGGGAATGATGCTTAAGCTTTTAATATATTTTTCATGTATTTGTTGAGTAGTTTTCCTACCCTTTTCCTCTAGATTTTAGAACAATAAGCTGACCTTCTATACACATTCCTGAAACATTGCTTAGTCTTATTCGAAGGAGGGGACTCACAATAAGGCATAATGAGAAGTGGGGCAGAAAAACCCTTGGACCAACTCCAGGGGTGGCTTACTGGGTCTCCTATTGGATGTACCTTTTAAATATTATTCTAATTAATTAACATTATAAAATTGTAGAAATTCAATTCTGGGTGTTCCCATCACCGCCAGGACACCTGGAAGCTTCCAAATGAAGCTTTGCTTTTTACTTTACTATTCTAACACAAGGGTTCTTTTCTTTTGATTTTAGGAAACACGAGCACATGTCTGAACCTTCCTTTAGTGTGCAGGTGTATCAAAAATAGCAGCACACCGTGGAAGAACCAAAGCTGTGAAACAGGACACAGCGCAGAGCCAGGTATGAAACTCGATCCAGCCAAACCAAGCAATTCTTCATCACCATCTGCAGGGAAAGGCTGCAGAGATCCTGCTGAGCAAGCACCAAACCCACCCCTGGTGCTACCAGGCTCCATTAAAGAATCCTCTCATCAGGATTCCAGATGCACCAAAATGTGCCATTCCAACCCCAAGGCAGAGCTTACAGACCCCCCCCACATGATGAGACAACAGAAGCTGGAGGTTTTAGGGGGGAAAAAAAAAATCTAAGTTTTTTTTTTTTTTTTTTAATTTTCTTTTTAAATTCCTTTCCTAAAAATTTTCTAAAAAGTCCAGAGTTCACAGGTGCTGTTGCCCTGGTCAGTGGTGGGGAGGAAAAGCAGGGGGAGCAGAAAGTGTCAGATGTTTGCTCTCTCCATTCACTCGTACCCACAGCAACGTCCTTGGCAGCACGGGCTGCTGGCTTAGGGAAAACTGAATGAAAATGGTGCCTATTGGGAAAACTGACACGGGAGGATATTTGCACTTTTTTTTATTTTTTGCAGCTCCATCAGAAGTCAAGCAGAGCTGAGCCAGTAAACTCACAGGACAGCACTCCTTTTGAGCCTGCTGGGATTACTGCGACAAAAGTCAACCCTTAACATCTATTTGCTCAATCATCAGCTTGAATATATATCAAAACATGATGTCACTACTGACAACAACTGCCCAGTTCCTCAGCCTGCATATCCAGAGGCCACAACTCAGTGACTGCAAGAGGAATTGGGGTAAATCTGACCGCTGGCCCAAAGCCAGGCTAGAATCATAAATAAATGTATGTTCACATTTGTAGCTGTCTCGCCACGCTGTCTCCAACTGAGCAAATGCGTGGACAGAGAATGTCAGAAGACATCTGAAATCATAAAATTCCTCCTCAGATCCCTGTCTCGTTACCTTGCTGCCACGTGGATCAGGAACCTTCTTCTCAAACAGAGTTTCTGCCTCAGCCTCCATCCCTGGCTCCCGTACACATCCACCACCCCACGAGCATTTCTATTAATACCTTTATCACTGTGGCCATTATATGGGAGAGATAATTAGCTGTACACCAGCTTGATTTTGACCTTGATTTGGCTTAATGACAAGCAGAATCTCGTGGCAGCAGGAAGTGCACGGCTTGTGACACCAGGCACAGCTGCAGGGAGCAGCTGCAAAGTCCCTCCAAACACAGGTAAGGCAGAAAGGAGGAGCTGATCAGCTCCTGGGAAACCAGCCCAGGAACCACGGGGGGTTTTGCCTCCACAAGGGTCACAGCAAGGGAAGAGATGAGGATTTTCTGCTTTGATTCGGAATACAAATATGTAATCTAAGCAATTATGAGAGGAATTGGACATGGGGGGAAAAAACCAACCCAACAACTGTGTTCTGACCGATGCAGATTTGTTCTTTCCCAAACATCTTTTCAAGTCTTGCCTGGTCTGGTTTCGGACAGGGCATTTAGTGGGATTTCCACCTTCCTTGGGAAGATCTTCTACAATCCAAAAAATCTCTGTGATTTGAAATATCACCTCAAATTAAAACTAAAACCTCTTATCTCAGAAGCCAAAGAGCATGTTTACTAGAACAAAAGGTTCACAGCTGCTAAAAGGAGAGGTCAGTGACTTCCCAAATCAGGGCTGCTCTCAAAGGAAGGCAGCAGCAGAAGCTTTAAGCGCAGCACACATGACTGAGGATGAACTTAAAAATAATTTTGGAGGAAATAAAACTGGGCAAGCGATCAAAACTTCTGTAAAAAGGGAAAAAATAGCTGCCTCGAAGACGTACAGGAAAAACTAAAAAGCTTTTTCAGGAAGAAAGGCCATTTTACCTCGTCGAACTTTCAGTGTTAGCAGGGACCATTCTGTCTGAGAGTGGGCACAGAGCTGCCCTGCAGAGCTGCACAGGAGGAAGAGAAACTCCCTGAATTAGCAGAGCATGGGACTGATTCTTGCACAGTATGAGATGGAGCTGGTATCACACCCTCTTAGCACAAAGCCATTTAGAGTTTAGGGGAATCCCATCAACACCAAACTGCCCAATTGTTAAGGAGACAGAAAGCACCACATTTATAATCAATTCATGATCATCTCATCGCCTGGGCACAGCTCTGTGCACCCCAGATATCCTGGGAGGCAGTAACACCTTCCCTGAGAAATTCACCCTGCTTGGATTACAGAGCAAACAGTTTCCACATCGGGAGCTACCAGCCCGTGCCACGCTCCTTATCAGGGTGGATTTAGGTACATCTGGTGTCTCTGTACACACATGCCACTGCTGCTGGCTTTTCCATTATCAGCTTTCTGTTTTTCCAGGCCTCAGCCGCTTTGGACGGAAGGCTGGGCCTCTCAGCCACCCCAAAGCAGACACAAAACATGGTGATAAGCTGTCTTGGCTCTGTGTTACCTCCTGCAACGCAGCGAGGCTGAGGGAAGGCTTAGGAATTCAATTCAGAGTTAGGCTGAATTAAAAGAATTCAATAATAAATATTCTTTATTTTCCCTTAATAAATGAAGGGAGAAAAATCAGCATGTCCAAGCAGATCAGGCAGGAGACCGAACCATCACACAGAGCAGAATTCCAGCTCGCTCCTTCCTGAAGGTTGCAGCCTCCCTTGGCACCAAGGGCACTTTCTTGTCTCAACAAATATTTCTCTAGAGTGTTCTGAACGCTGAGAGGCTCCTTGCTTCACACCCACCAGCACCTCACTGGGTTCTGGGAGCCCTGGAAAGCAAACCAGAAACTCATCTGAGAGGAGAAGAGGCCGGGTCTCTGCCAGGGGCTGAGCTCCACCTTTGCTTTGCTATTTCCAGCTCCTGGCCTGGACACTCGGTGCAGTTTAAATGCCAGCTGTCCCATGCTCTCAACAAATCCGGAATGCAAACCCTCTGTGCTTGCCAGGGAATTTCCCAAATCTAATCCTCAAGCAAATAACAGATGAAAGAAAACCAGAAAGAAACCTAAGAAGTTACAAGCAGTAGTCCAAAGCTCCATGTCTTCATCCTGCAATCATTTTTGTTTCCAGTGTGCAGAAACAAACAGGTTATTACCTAACTCTGAGCAGCTGCAGGGGAGGCAAGGGCTCAGGGAGTCCAGGAGAAATAAGAAGAGCCCCTTTCCATCAGTGAGGCTGAAGAGCTCTGGAGAGGTTCCACAGGGTCAGCACAGGGCTCTGCAAGCCCAGAGCTGCAATGAAGGAGCTCTGGCCACATTTTCCTCCTGAGCTACTCAAGTGTAATTTACCTCTGCTGCAACAAGAGTCTGTTTAGCATTCCAGAAACGGCACACACGAGTCTGGAGCCCAGGAGAAGTGGTTGGAAACACATTGCATGCAGCAGCTCCATCAAACTGATGGCTCGGTTCTCCCAAGTGCAGCACAGCAACCGTGACATTACAAGGCAAGACTTTAGACTCTGTGAAGGGAAAATGCCACGTCCTGCCTGTGCCCAATTCCTTTTTTCCCACCCTGTCTTGAACAAAGAAGAAGCAGATGAATGTTTCTTTACCCATAATAGCTCGGGGTTCTGCCTTGCCATCAATAATTCCTGTATTTTAAACTTTCTAGGAGTAAAAGAAGCCATTCACATGTACTGAGAAAACAAGGTATTTCCAAACTAAAACACCGAGTAAAGGGTTTACATCCAGCCTTACATGCTTTGCTGAGCACAGCATGTAAGAACTTAGAGCCAAACTCATCACCAGGGGTTTGGTGCAGCAACGGCAGCAGCTGCTGGGACTTGACAGAGCTTCTTCCTCATAAACTGCCTCACAAAGTCCTGCCCCAAACTGCTTCGTGCTCTGGATCCACCCTGGATGCTCTGGATCCATTACCTGGCCCAACAGCCCCGTGCCCACGGGAGCAGGATACTGTGCAGACAGAAAAGTAACTGGTTTTATCAGCGTTTAACAGCTGGCAGCTCTGTGGTTACATGTACTTCCCATTGCTGCAACAGCTATTTTAGGCAAATGATCATCCTAGAGATCATCACAGAAATTTCCCTGATCACCGAAGGAGGATATTAAAGCAGCTAAAGCCAAAATTGCAAAGTTGGTCAGAGGTTTTGCTGCCTAAGTCACTTGAGATTCTGTAGCCTCCTCAGGCCATTCCCAGATGCAATTTCTTTGCTTTCCTCCATGCTCGCTAAATTGCTTCCAGGTAATTTATAATCAAGGTCAGGAAACTGGGAGAAGCCTGAAGGCTTGGTAATAAGCAAATCTCTCTTATTGGTGGTAGCTTTTCCTGACTCCGAGGGTGTCCCACAGCCCTCCCGAGCTGCATGTGGCACCCTGTGACTGCAGCAAGGGCACAGCTGCAGCGCAGCGCTCGAGCACGCAGCGATGCTGCAAAACACTTCAGGGCAAGGCAGAGGCAAACAGAGCAGGAATTCAGGCTCTGTGCTCTCGCAGCAGCACCCAGACTGCAGCATTTGGGCAAGAAATCTAAGCTGAGGGGGGAAAGTGCTCTTTAGACTCAGGGAATTCCCCACATCCCTGTGCTGGGCAAAGGCAGAGCTGGTGGCATGGCCTGACGAGCCACAGAGCCCATTCCAATAATTCCTGAGTGGCGCAGAACAAATCCCATCTTCCAGGTGGAAGAACTGCTCTGTCTCATCTGCCCACCTCTTCTGAGGAGAGGGGTGGGTCCCCTTGAGATAGCACATCTCATTTCTGCCACCCTGACCTCAGGGAGTCTCTCACCCCCCGGCAGGATGACCACAGCTGCCAAGGCCTTTCTCTGCCCTGCCTCAGTGCAGGTCTCTGACAGTGGGGATGCACAGGGAGGAGCCCCAGTACTGATCAAGGAGTCCCAGACAGCTCCAAGGCCAACTGCAGAGCAGGCAGGACCCCCACACAGCGCAGGGCTGGGTCTGGGAGCCAGCGCTCAGCGCTTCGTGTTGGCACCGAAGCGGCACAACCGCGTGGAAGGGGTAATGCCAAAGGCATCCTCAGGGCCAGGAAGGGATTCTGAGCTGCTCACATCCAGAGCTGGGAAACAACAGCCCACGGGGAGCCCACGCGCTCCCAGCTCAGCACACGCTGCCAAATGGGTCCAGAACAAACTCAAGGTGCACCATGAGCCTGGGCGCTCCCCTCGCTCACCCATCAGCTGCACAGCAGAGGGGGCACGAGTCAAGGCAACCCCACCTGGAAAAGGGGATGGAAGGCCCAATCCCTGGAATGGAGAGGTGCTCCTCCAGTCCTTCTCCATGGAGGTGCAGCCCCGTTTATGAGGAGCTGCTTTTCCCAACCAGCCCTGGTAAGCACCTCAGCATTACACCCTACTCAAGCAGCTTCCCTGCTCTGTTCTCTACCAGTATTTTTAATTCTGTTTCTAAAGCCTATCTCTTCACTTACCTGAAAAGGTGGCTCCATCCTGTGCTTGTTTGCCAAATCCACAATCTGCTATCCACTCATTTCTGTGCTGCACATCTGTCACACATCTGCTCTGCTCTCTCCTCTGCCAACAGGTCTCGCTTTCCACACAGGTTTTCCTCTCTGGTAACACCTCTGCTGTTGTTAACTCCTCTCTCATTTCTCCTCTGCTCCCTTTTCACCCTGCTTTCAGGGGTCCCCAAAGTTACTCCTCAGCTGCAGTTCTCTGGGGTCCCTGTCACAATGGGACACTTTTGTGGTCTCCTTCCCCCTGTGTTCAGACCGGCCCCCAAACGCCAGCCCAGCTGCTCCTCTGCTGACACCAGCTTTTATTTCCTCTGGAAGCCATGTCCTGTGTGCCTGTTACTCCACAAGCTCACAAGCTTCAACACGTGTCCCAAAAGAAAACGTCACAAAGCAGCTGTTACAGGCAGCAAGGGATAAACCTCTCCAAGGAAATTAAATAAAAGCCATTTTGGCAAGGATTTCCACTGCAGTGCTGAGAACTCAAATCCCTAAGTGGCACATGAAGTTGAGGCAGTTGGGCTTGTGGATAAACAGGGCCTTTGTCACACCCCGAGAACGCGGATCTGCTGCCGGCTACACCAACACTGGTTGAAACAACACAAAACAGAAAAGACAACGGGAAGAAGCTATTTTCAAAGAGTAAAGGCAGCTCGCTGATTTTATTTTAAAGCATTAGATGTGCTTCCACAAATAATTACAGGCTGGGGAACACAAGCATGCTCAGAGGCAGCAGCAATGCCCGGGCAGCTCTCAGGGAGCTCCTGAAGTTGGGTTCCAAACACTCCCCAGCACTGCAGCCCTGTGCCTGCCTGGAAGCAGCAAGAACTGAAACCACCTAATCTGTTTGCTTTTTCCAAGCTAAATATAGGACAAAGGAGTGAAAGGCACAGATGGCGAAAGCGCCACAAGTTTTTAGGTTCTCCTGCTCTAGGAATTTAAGCTGGTGAAGCACACCACAAGGCTGAGCCTTCTCAAATACCTTCCCAAATGTACCCAATCCCTGCCGTGACCAGCACGACCATCCCTCACACGGATGATGTGGGATCACAGGAACAGCCAGGTGAAACACCTCGTCCACATTTCC
This sequence comes from Regulus satrapa, assembly GCA_013396955.1. Classification (NCBI taxonomy): domain Eukaryota; kingdom Metazoa; phylum Chordata; class Aves; order Passeriformes; family Regulidae; genus Regulus; species Regulus satrapa. Next base: position 103,686 of record VWZN01010094.1, on the reverse strand, counting down.
CTCATCCAGCTGCCTCTCCTACGGCTTTCTTGCAAATTTCCACACAGAAGAGGGACAAAGACACACCCCCGCCGTGCAGAAAGGACTCTGACAAAACAAGGAATTATTTCAAATGAAAATGCAAGCACAAAATAAAGGCAGATTAATAATTCAGTAGCAAAATTCTTCCAGGCAAATGAGCGTGGCTGAAAGAAAAACCCAAAGGGAGGGTGAAGATGAGGTATTTGGAGGAAACAAAACTGGAACAAAAAAACTTAATCTTTTTTTTTAATACGCCATTAAGCTGGTTTCAAATTGCATTTCTGCAAAGATCCCCAATCCTTGTGCAAGTGAGGGGCAGGATCAGATCAATCACCCAAACAGCAAAGTACAGCTAGTAGGAAAACAGACAGAGATGGTGAATGTTTTGGGACTCCTTGTTCTTTTTGGAACAGCCCAAAGGGACACAGAGGTGAACAGTAAGAACTGGCCCAATGAGAGGGAAAAAGGGGCACTTTGGGTAAGAATATGCTTAATAGTGGTAAGGAGAGACCGAAATGCAAAATTCAGCAAAAGCACCAGTAAAATTGTATTCATGTGAAGAAAGAGAATTGTCCATGAGAACAACACCCACAGGAGCAGCGCTCAGGATAATGCCCAGCTCTGCTTCACCCTCTGTGAAGAGCTGCTCTCACCCACCTCTCCACGCTGTAAAATACTCCAATAAAATACTCCTCACCAGGAGGCTGAATCTCTACTGACCTCAACACACCTGTGTGAGGCCAAAGAGACAGAAAGCTCGGAGGCTTGGGATATCAGGCCTGGCAGAAATGCCTCGGAACCAGCACCTAGAGCAGCTCCAGCAGCAGCTCCATCATTCCCCGAGATGATTCACTCAGACAGCGCCGAGAGAGCCAAGGCAGCCCCTGCACTGCCCACCCAGGGGCTGTGGGGATGCTCTGGGGGATCCCCCCAGCACTGACCCCACACGCTCCGCACTGGAGCGTGTCCGGAGCAGGGCTGGGAAGGAGCTGCTCGGAAAGCACAGGGGACAAGCGCCGTGCCCTCACCTGCGCCCTCACAGGCACGGCACCTTTGTGCTCTGACCCCGCAGCGATGCGCAGCGAGGTCGTGCCCGCAGCCACGAGATAACACAGGCAGCTCTTTTCTCTCCGAGGGGAAACTGAGGCACCGCTACGTGCCCGAGGCCCGCCCCGAGCAGCGGCAGAGCCGCGGCCGCCGCTGCATTTCCCGGCAGAGCCTCACGCAGGGAGCGCCCGCTTCTCCTCGCCGCCCCTCGGGTAACTTCACCGAAAATGACGGAAGGGCAACAGCCGCCCGGAGCCGGTGTCAGCCCGCGTTCCCCTCTCGCCTGCCCAAGTTCCACCGCCCGGCCTCAGGGCCGGCACGGGCGGCGCTCCCGGGGCTCTGACCGCGGGGACGGGCGGCAGGGCCACCCCGGACACCCCTGAGCCTCGGACACCGCCCGGCCCGGCGGCTCCAGAGCCCGAACGGGCCCTCGGCCCCCCCTCCCGGGCCCGGC
>VWZN01010094.1:81436-96757 GCA_013396955.1 Regulus satrapa | reverse complement strand
CGGGGCCGCGGCTGTGGAAGCGCGGCGGGTTGGGAGGAAGGGGAACGGGGGCAGAAAAAGGCGCTGAGGGAGCCGGGAAGCGGCCGCGGTGCACGTGTGAGAGTTCCCGGGGTGTTGGGGGATAAACAGCGCCTGTCTGTGCGCCCAGGGTCTCGCTGAATCTCCCGGCTCTCGAGTGTTTGTGTTGATAAAGGCTGTGTCACCGCCCAAGGAAGATGAAACGGGCGCGGGTTATGGGGAAGGTGTAGCCCGAGAAAAACGGGGGGTGATGTTCAGTACGAGGGTGAAAAGCAGCGACAAAAGGAGCGTTGTGGTGCAGCGAACCGAGGAAGTGTAAAAAAAAATAAATAAAAGGACGTGGTGGTGCTGTGTGAGTCGGGAGGTTTGGCTCGTTTTGAGCCCCCCCGCCTTCATAGCGTGTTGAGCTGAAAGCTCTGCAGGAGAGCAAGCGAGAGCAGAGATCGCTCGGCTAAACTTCGCTTAGAGGTAGAACATCAAACCCAGAAACCTCAGCTTTGAAAACTGCAATGCGAGGGGAGGTCAGGATATCAACAGTTGGGAGAAAACTTGTGTGCAATCGTTGGGCTTATAAACACTGATAAGGCAACTTCGTTGGGCTTTTTGGTTTTGCTTTTCCTTCCTCCCACAGCTCCGTATCGAATTCTAGTGGCGAATAAGCATCTGCAGAAGGAGTAGGGGGAATAGCGAGTAATTCCTTGTGAAGGAAGATCTCGAGGAGTTCAGGAGTTTGCTTGGAAGGAAAGGTTGGAAGATTCTTTCCCACCTCACCCATGTGTCGGGGATGTGACTAAAACCGACGCTGCCCTGTGATCCTGGGGGCTCTGTGGGGTTCCTGGCGAGAGCAGGGAGCAGAGCTGAGCCTGAAAGTTCCTCCTGGAGATGCTCAGGTGAACGGTGCTCAGCTGTGTGGCCTGGAGTGTTCCTGCTTAGTGCTGAAACAGCTCTTTTTTCATTCTGGAATAATGAATTCTTCTTTGAAATAACAGCATTTCAAATCCAGCTCCAGAACCCAGGGCTTTTCCAAATGTTAGTTTCAACTGAGGAAGATTGGAAGCGGTTAAAATAGTCCTAATTTCCCAACTTTGGTAGTTTCCTCCTGAAAACATTGTTTTTGCCATGTTTTCTGGAGTGCTGAGTGTTGTGGCGTGATGGGGGATGGTGAGATGTGTGTGCAAACACACCCGGGCTGGGAGGGCTCTGGGAGGGCTCTGGGAGGGCTCTCGTTCCCTGCCCCGTCCCAGCTCCCAGCCCGTCCCGGCTGGCCGCAGGGTCGCTGACCCCGCTGTCCCTCAGCAGGGACAATCAACATTCCCGTTCTTTCCCGTGTCCCTGAGGGGCCCTGTGCAGCCCACGCTGCCCAGGTGATGCAGGTTTGCCTCGGAATGAGGCTCAGAACCTTCTGGCACCGATTTGTCCTGGTGGCTTTTCCAGGTGTTAAAGGCGTGGCGTGTTCCTTGAGGGCTGCTCCCTCCCCTCTGCAGCGGGGCTGTGTTCGCCTGCAGGAAGTGACAGGTGACAGAAATGCACGCATTGGCCGTTCCAGGTTCTCTGTAGCAATGTCCCACGTTCGAGCTGATTCACAAAGACATAAATAGTTTCACCAGAACTCCTTCCCAGGTGTGAAAAGCTCTGCTCTTTGGCCGTAGTTTGAATCTCCAGACCCCAGGTTCCTTCCCCACTTTGTGTCTCCGTGGGCTGTAGGGAGCACTCGGAGCTTAATGTGCTCTCAAAGACCATTTCCAAGAGCATCATTAGTAATTGTGGGCAGAGGATTGGCAGGGAATTAGTAGCACTGCTGGAATAAAGGAATTGGTTTTAAATAGCTTCTTTGGCCAATCTGAGGGGAAAATCTGGGCTGACTGGGGAGGAATACCTGTAAGTCATCTCTAAAAGTCTGTGTCCACTCCTCCAGTTCCCAGGAATGCCCTTTCAGACCTCTGTCAGGGCTTGATGAAGTGCTGCAAAAATGCTTTGGGTTGAACATAATGCATCCAGAGTTTTGGAGGCTGTTCCTTGATCTGCAGGAAATACAGGTTAAACCCTTTGTCTTTGCCTGCTGTTTATGAAACACTTTCCTAGAGTTCTCTCTGTTTTCTGTGTTGACTTCTTGCCTTCCTGCTGCATAAATCTGCTTCTCAAGGTCCTGACTGTGCATTCCCCAGCAGCAGCAGCACACACCATCCTGCTTTACCCTTTCGTTATTTATTTACATTCTGAGAGGCTGAGCTTTCGCTTTCGGCCTAAAAGCAAAAGTGAACTTCTTTGTTCAAAAAGCAGAACCAAAAATGAACTGGTTTGGGTGCTGAAACCTTGGGAGGAAACGCTGGGCAGTGGAGTGGGGAGAGTTTTGCTACCAGGATTGCATCCAGGATCAAACCCCCCTGCACAGGTGGGAGGGGGGCTGGTGGCAGAGGTTTGTGGGGTGCCCTGAAGTCCCACAGTGCCCTGTGAGATGGGCAGAGGTGGCTCTGAGCCCCTCTGGCCTTGGCTTGCCTTGGCAGGGAGCTCCTGGAGCTCCATAAAAGTAATTGGATTCCTCTTAAGGCTGGTGTGGAAATTGTATTGGGACAAGGCAAAGCAATGATTTTCTTTTCATTGGAGTGTGTGCCAGCTTTGTGGGTGAGAGGCTTGGAGCTGCTTTAATTCCATGAGAAAGTGAATTTGAAGTAGCTAATGGTGGTGGATTTAAAAAAATCCATATTTTAGTGTAGCCAGCTCGGAGATTCGCAGTTTGGAAGAACTAATGTATATTTCAGTAATTTACATGCAATATTTCTTTACATTCTCTTTTTTAGCTCTTGTTTAGAAAGCTGAATTTTTATGAGAGTGGTAGGTGTGATATTTAATTGAAATGTGTCAGGTAATGATGGCTTCCATTGTGTGTGGGGAAAAAAAAAAGAGCATTATTATAACAAACCTTTTTGGAACCAGCTTTAGGTGAAAAAGGTCATGATTTGTAAGGTTGTCAAATCTCTTCTGGAGATCCTCGTGGTTTTTTCATCTCTTTAGGAGCATTGGTAGCTGTGCCATCACTCCCTAGGTGATGTTTTGCATGAAGTGACGTTTATCTCTGAAAACACTGCCGAAATCTGCAGCAAAGCCTTCTCGTGTCAGGTGTGGGACAGTTCTGTGTACAACTGCCTTATAGAGCCATATTTCCACCCTGTGAGTGGGCTGTTTAAATTCTTTTTATCAGTGAAACCTGTATTGGCCAGAAGTGGATATTCCTAATTGGGGGTGTGGAGACGTGGTTTAGCTAATAGGGGTTTAATTGCTTTAATTTTTACACCAAGTGTAGGTGTGCTACTCAGAGAAGTATTCGAGGTGTATTTGTGAGAGAAGTGAGGACGGTGAGAATTCACCAGCAGAACAGACCCGGTCAGGGGGATTCCCTCTCACAGGTCAGGGATTCCCTCTCACAGGTCAGGGGGATTCCCTCTCACAGGTCAGGGGTTCCCTCTCACAGGTCAGGGGGATTCCCTCTCACACAGGTCAGGGATTCCCTCTCACACAGGTCAGGGATTCCCTCTCACAGGTCAGGGGGATTCCCTCTCACACAGGTCAGGGATTCCCTCTCACACAGGTCAGGGATTCCCTCTCACAGGTCAGGGGTTCCCTCTCACACAGGGGTTGTTCCCCCTGTGTGTCTCACACCAGCCCTGCTCCCGATTGTTACCCTCGCTGTTTGCAGACACCTGCAGCAGGCAGGTGAGAGCCAACCCTCTCTCACCTCTGCTCCCTCTGAGAACAGATGTTTGGGCTGCTCTTCAGACTGAATCCACGTTCTGAGGAGTGTGAGGAAAACTCCCCCTCGAGCTCAGTTCTGAGCCCCGTTCCCTTTGGTGGGGAATGCTCGTGTCACGGACGAGGCAGGAGACTGAGGAGCCCTTCCCTGGGGATGCCTGGGGGGTTTCATTCCTCACCCAGCATCCACGGGGCAGTGACAGCAGCGAGTTCCTGCTCCTTTGCCTCCCTCATCATTACCAGGTGACAGAGACCAGAGTCCCATGTTCTCTCTGTGACTCAGTGCACGTTTGTCGAGCAATCTGTGTCTTGGTGTGACTCTGGTCGGGTTAATATTTGTTTGTGGTGATGGGCTGGGCCAAATCCGGTGAGAAGGGTTCCCTCAAAACATTGATGAGGCGTTGGTAAGCTTCAGAAGGAAGCTGGGACTTTGGGCTTGCTGTCCCTCTGCTCTCACAGGCAGAAGTGGCAGCCAGAAGCAGATCTGGTGGTTGCCGATGTCAGGACACCCAGGGGAGCTCTGCAGGGTCACTGACACCCTTGGGTCGGGGAGGGAAAAGAGGTTTTAAACTGTTTGAAACACGGGGGATGTCTCTTAGTGCCTGTGAGCCGTCCCAGACTGCTGCCTCTCTGTGTCCACAGCTGTCTCCTAATGCTACTAAAAATAGCAACATTACAGAATGAAACAATTTTTAAATATTTTCTTAGAAGCTTTTATCTAGTGCGTTAAAAAAGAAACAACCCAAACCCACACCTCTTCTCCAGAGCAACTCTAGCGTTTGACCTGATTATTTTGAATGAAATCTAGACTCTGAAGAAATTGTATTTATAACTGTGGAACATACTATAATTGTGCTCCAAGGTACAAAAGCTTTGAAAAATGTGGTGCCTGTGGCATGAAAGCATAAGCAGGTAACTGCAGGGAATTGGGTACAATACAATTTTGGTCCAGCTGGACTCTGCCTTACATGCCCCAACTTGTTCTCAGACAGTTTCTGGAGTTTAATCCCCGTTCACTTCCCTGCAGACAATTATAGATCGCTAACATAGTTTGTGCTGAGGAATTGGCAGCACAGAATCTCCTGCCTACTGGCAGCTCTCAGTGCCTTTCCACTGGGAAGAGCTGGTGCCTTTTTTTCAGTGGCAGCTCCTGCTGGGACATTCTCAGGATAATTTTACTCCCCTGTTTAAAGCTGATGGGACCAACTGCTTCGGGAGGGCTCAGCTGCCTGGGGATGGTTTTGGGGACTCCTGCTTGTAGTTCTTGTGGTGCTTTGCTGTGCTCAGCCCTGTGCAGGTATCTCAGGAAGGTTTGCAGCAGCTGCTCTTGGTGTTTCTGTGCACATTGAAGCCGCTCAGGGAAAGTAATTTCCTTTGGTGCTCTGAGGAAATTGTGCCTCTCCTGCCTCTCTGAGTTTCCTCGTGCTGCCCCTGCAGACAGAGGATTGATTCTGTCACCACAGGTTTCTGTCTTCTTCCTAGAACACCCCACTTGTATGTGGAACTGCCTCTTTCCACTAAGACAATTCAACGTTTTTCTGCGTCTTCACGTGAAAAAATAGAAGCTTTAAATTAGCCAGATCTTCCTCCCCACCCCGGTCCCTTTCAGCTGTGTAAATTCAGCTTAAAGCTTTCAGCTTCCCTCAGTGGTCCTTTTCCATCATCAGGCATCTTCTAAGATAATTCCCCAACTTCATACATAGAATTCAGTGTATCTTTAGTGCAAGAGAGGTCAAGAACGAAGAAAACTGACGCAGAAATTTTGCTTTCTGAAATCCTGTCTGCTGAAAGATACTCACTGATTAAAATTCCAGCCCTTCAAAACATCTGGAGACTTGGCACTTAATTGCCATGTGTCATCCCCGTTGAACGTTTGACTTGAAAGCTCCAGGTAGAAGTGCTTCCCTGCAGCACGATGTGCTTGTCTCTTCCCCCACCTTCGGCCTTTTCCAAGGCATCATCTCCTGCTTCAGGGGTGACAGAAGCTGTTGGAGATGTCCCAACCTGGAGTATCAGCACTCCGGGTTCCCAAGAGCTGGTGTGAAGAACATCCAGCAAAAATTGTGGGAACTAAGAGCCAAAAGGAGTTGCCTCACTTGGATGTCTCCCAGGTGTGTTTTTAGTCTCTCCCCCCCCTCCCCCTGTATTGTGTAGAGAAATTTCATTATTTGGGAGTGATAAACTGTCCATCTGCTGCACTATTTCTTTTTGTTTCATAACAAAAGACACCTTACGGGGTGCTGCGGTGCCTGGTTACAGACTGCATTTGGAGAGCCAGAGCGTTGAGGCCTGTGCAGGTGGGGAGACTTGAGTTACACAAGGAGGCCGAGGTGTCCTGCATCACGTGTCCTGTGCTGGAGATTTTATTGTGCTGTTCAGCAGCGCCCGGCGTCTACAGCGCACATTCCCAGGAGATGTCACCTGGCTGGTGACAAACGCCCTGTGAGAGCTGGGGGACAGACCTTGGCACCTTCCTTGCTGTGACCAGGTCTGTTTGTTACCCTAAGCAGAATTGAGTGAGCTGAGGGCTGCATCCCATCTGGAATTCCAAATGGAAGGTGCCACTGCAGGGAGCATTCTGTCCTTGTGCTCAGGAGAGCAGTGCAGTGTCCCCCAGAGCCCACGGTGGGTGCTGTGCTGTGGCTGAGGGCAGGAGCCAGAGAGAGGGAAATTTTGGATTTTGAGCCTAAGCTGTGATTCTATTTGAATTTTTACCCCCCCCAAAAAAACTGTCCTTTAAAAATATTTCATAATTTTCTTTGGCTCTCTCATCAAGTCATTTGACAATACGTGAAAGCTCGCAGATTCTTGTAACATTTATAGTTCAAATTCTCATGTCCCTAGTCTTGTATGTCCAAAGCACCTGCTTAATACTGCTTTTCTTCCAAGATACTGAACTCCTCTATGTTGAAAGAATTCTCCATATTCTGGGGAGCAGGCCCATGCCCTGCTTTGCTTGAGGCCTCAGCAACCTCGGTGTTTCAGTGTCTTCAGTCTCCTAAAAAAGTCTGATACGATTAATTAAAAGACAATTTCAATTTACCCCTATGCTGCTGGCTGTTTGCAGGACAGGGAGGTTGTGTAAGGAGGCCTTGAGTTTGTGAACTGATTTGGAAGAGTTTCCTTTAATTTTAAACACTGAATTACTTTAATTAATTAATGGCTAAATATATTGGTTTAACACAACAAAAGGCTGCCTGGAAAAAAACAGGGGAGGGAAAGAAGGGCTCAAGATGAGCCACCTCTTTGCCATTACTTAAGAGTTGTTAAGGGATGTCACCAGAGCTATTAGCAGAGAAGGATTTAACTTGACTATTGTAATTTAGCTCCTGAGGCTTGAAATGAGGCAGCAGAGCAGAAGGACTGATCTGAAAAGGAACACTTTGGCATGGTGTGGGAAAAGCACTTGACACCCAAGAGTTGTGGGATGCCCTTGGAGAGGAAGGAGCGGGACACCCAGAGTTAGAGCTGATTTTGGTTGATGATGTGGAGCTACAACCTGTATTTGCTGCCTACTCCCCTCTCTCTTTCTGGAATCTTGGTCTTAGGGCTAAAATTGAGCAGGGTGCCGAGTCCTGGGCTCACCCTTGTGACTGCAGGCTTTTCCTGGGAGTTAGGGCTTGGATCCTGTCAGACCTGCTCTGTAAGTGTGGCAGGGCCACACGCTGCTGTGCTCCAGGACTGCTCTAAAAATGGAAAAATTGCTTAATTTTGGGAACATAAGGAAGGCCTGAGACCTGGAGGGGGCCCTGTGAAGAAAGAGCTGCACAGCCACCTCTGTAATTAAGAGAGCTCAATCATGTCAATTACACCGGCTGGATTTGCAGAGTTGTTTGGTTTATAATAGTAATTTATCTCGTATGGCAGAAAGCAGAGGGTAGAGTAGCGTGGTGTAAGTCACAGTGAGGAGTGAAATCAGGCAGGCAAAGATGTGTGAGCAGAAACCTTTGCATGATAACTGCACCCTCTGAGGGCTGACCCTCGTGTCTATCCCTGCAGTGTCTGCAGCTGGGCACAAGGGTAAAGACCTAAAAAAAAACCCCCAGATACGTATTTAAAAATAGACCGACTCCAGGGCCTTGAGTGTGCGTCTCTTGTCACCAGGACGGCGTTTGTTTGCAGGCTGCGCTGCTGCTGTGCCGGTGGCAGAAGGGCAAGTGCAGGCCGTGCTGCTGTGCCGCCTTCACCTCTGCCAGGGGCATTTTCCCCTCCCTCCAGCTGATCCTGGGGGGTTTTGGAGCGAGGCACGAGGGGGAGGAGTGGGACAGAGCCAGTGGTGGTGCGAGCTGAGAGCGGCGGGATGAGCCGGGGGTGCCTCTGGCACAGAGCGCCGCCGCTCCGTCCCTATCTCCGGGGCTTGTCTGTGTCAAAGAACGTGAACTCAAGGCAGATTTGCTTTGTCATCCTGACTTTGGCTTTTGCCACTGTGAATTTCTCTTCGTTTTCTGGAAGCTTCTTTTGAGTTCTCTGCTGGGAAGTCCAAGGGGCGTTGAAGCACGGAGGAGGGCTCACCCCCAAACATCCCCCATCACACAGGTCATAGGGTGGGAGTGGGGAGGTGGGTTCGGGAATACTGGGTCACAAACGGGGCAAGCCTGTTTCCAGCGTGTTGTTCCTTAGTTAGTTTTTAACCCGATGCTGCAGAGCAGTGTTGTTGTTTCCCAATGGCAAAGCGTGCTGAAATATGACCCCGGGATGGGAGTGCTGGCCCCAGGCCTGTGTGCACAAATAGCCCACTACCTTCTGAGGCCTGTCTGCAACACAGCCAGGCCGCCTCACAAAGAGCTGCACTAGAAATCTGCCTCTCCCAGCTTTTATTTTTCCCTCTCGGTGTCAGTAAAACGTCAGTACCACTGATTCCAGAACCATCACTCACAAGATGTTGCGGTCCATCTGAAAATGTAGTTATGTAGTAGCGGATTAGGAAGAGAAAGAGCCGCATTGCTGTCTTTTGTATCTCCTACAATACCTTTTGCCTTGGGATTGCTGTACTACAGGAAGAAATCCTGGTGCAAACTAAGCTCCAGCTCATGGTGTTAGCTGGGTGAGCGAGCAGGAGTCTCTTGGCACAGCCCTGGTGTGAGTTATGTAAATCTTGTGCAGTGTATAAGCAACAGGCGGTTGGTGACGTAAAACCGAGCATTTGTCTCTGTTTACTGGCTAATGTAACATGGCCCCTTCCTGCAGCGTTTGACTGAGCTGGCGGGATTAAATAGAGCCCTGACACTCCTAAGTAGAAACCGCCTCAGGCTGAATAATGGTTTCTGCTCTGGAATTCAGAGTTCTGGCCACGCCACGGGGCCCGGTGGCTGCTGTGTCGGACCAAAGTCCGCTCGGCACGGATGGCACAGGTCTGGCTGCGAGGTTGCTGCATCGATCCCTGTGGCCATGTTGTGCAGGACGCTCCTCCAGTGCCTCCTTAGCAGAATGTCAGGAACTCCCGTGACTCACACAGCCATTATCTGCTGGCTGCTGGTGCTGTGATGGATGGATTGATTGCAAAACTGCTGGGGCTCTCTGGATCCTCTCCCTGGGCGGTTCTACCCCCCTGCTCTTGCCCCCAGTCAGCTGCTGCACTTTGGTTCCCCTGAGTTTTCTGTGAGGAGAAAGTGACACTGCTCCCGTGCAGTTCAGATTTTATCCAGAATGTCTGATTTGAATGTTTTTTTGCCACGAACACTGCAGGAATTGAACAGGAGGCAGTTTCTTTACTCACTGTTTCAAGCTTCTTTCCAGCTGGCAAGCAGCCCCACAGAGCCCTGTGTTTGCTCTTGCTCAGGGTCACGCTGCAAATGTTTCTCTTGCTTTCACCTTGGCTCTCTGATTCGGACACATGACACCCCACCACTTCCAGCCCCTCAATGTGTCACTGTGCCCACACAGAGCAGATTCTGCAGGGCTTTGGTTTAGGTGCTGGTTCGCAGTTCCTGAAGTCTTGGTTTGTTGGGTTTTTTTTGTTTTTTTTTTTTCTATCCTGCTCAAAAAAGCAACACAGATTTCTGCAATCACGAATAAAAAAAGCAGTTGTTATGCCCATTGCGTTTGGGGAGATTTTACTCGTCTCCATTCTCACAGCACCCACTCACAACATGTAAATCAGGGCCATAACCTCTCAGACATGTATAAACAGAGGAATTACATGACTTGCCAAACACTTACGTAATGACTTAATAGTATATCGTGGAACTGAGCTAAGGCTCATGAATCCTCTTCCTGCCTGACTGTTCCTCTTCTCACATTCATTATCATGAGTTGTAGCTACACCATGGCTCAGGAATCAATAGCATTGTGGCTTTCTGAATGTCCTTAATATATCACAGACTTGCACTCTCGTTTATCTTTATTCAGTGAGAACTTTTGACTCAGGTGGTTTGTGAGTTCCTGCGAGTTGAGACTACCCAGAGCTGAGCAGGCACTTTAATGATGAATAAACATTTTGTACCTGATGGTATGTTTCAAAAACACTGAGGCTGGAGTTATTATCTGTAGCTACTGGTGCCCTTTGGCCTTGAGAGTTATCAGAAGAGTGTTCTTCGTGTTTCGTTCCTCTTGCGCTCCTTTTGGACCTTGTGTGCCAAACTAAAATGAAGAGATTTGGTTGGTCCTTTTGAAATTAGCTGAGGTAACAGGGCTGCTGTGAAGAAACTGCCCCGGTGTTTGTCTCCTGTGGCATAGCTCTTCTCTCGGTGTCTCCCCAACTGTTCAGCAAGTTTCATAAAGAACTCTTGGACTAGAGGCCTCCAAGGCTTGTAAATGCCAAGATTTCCAGGGAAAATAGAAGCAGAGTAGAAAAGTGATCTAAACCAGTGTCCCTGGCAAGAAAAAGTGCTGTATTTTTAGCTCTATTATCTTGGAGAATACATATGCAATAGAAATAAAGCTCTTTAAAAACAGATGAGCAGCAGAGTTATTACAGTCTGGATATTTTTGCCGAACTGTTTAGGATGACAAAGGGCCTGACCTACCTGTACTCGTGGTTGTAATGTGTTTTTTTTTTTCTCCTTTTCAGGAATCTACAAGCTGCCATTGGAGCCTACTATGATTTCGAGAGTCCAAATATCAATGTCCCCTCCATGTCTTTTGTGGAAGATGTCACCATAGGTGAAGGAGAGTCCATCCCTCCTGATACCCAGTTTACAAAAACATGGAGGATACAGAACACAGGTGAGGCCTTTGGACTGCAGCAGGTGGAGGAAGGGATGCTGGCTTGGGGCAGGGAGCTCGTGTGCACTCACCCTGAGGTGCTGCCAGCCCGTGCACGTTCCCTCTCTTGGGTCGGCACCAACATTTTGTGGCGGGATGTGCAGCTCACCAGTCTTGTTCCTCGTGCCACCACACAAAGGAACTGTAGGAAATTTGTAGACAAACGAGGCAGTGACACAGGGGTCATGTGGCAGCTCCACTTGGGGCAGAATTGCCTTTTCACCTTCTGAGAAGGATGCAGGGCTGGAGACACCACATTCCAGTTGGAAATAAGTCAAAGCAGTGACTGGGATGCAGGAAGTGAGGCTGGGCAAAGGGCATTCCCAATACTTGATCTGGTGGGATGCAGTCAGGGAGGAAAATGAGACCCATGGATGTGAAGGAATCCCTTGTCCTCAAGCAGTGCAGCCACGGGGTGTTTCATGAACATTTAAAACTGCATCGAAATTGAATTGACCTGCTTGTACTTGTGTGAGGGAGAACAATCCCACAGCGAGGTGTGATGTTGGGAGTCATCACGAATCAGGTTCAGCTCTCAGTATTTTTGTTTGTCAATAGTTGCAGTACTTGGACTGAATATCAACACTAAAACCACATTAAAATCTAAGAGTATTCCATTGGGGGGGATGTTTAAAGCACTGATTTATAGATAATGTGTTCTAGGGGAAGGATTTCATATTTCAGTGCACTTTTTCTGCCTCCTTTTGTTTGAAAGTACAGTGGAAGGGTGACGCTGGAACTTGCTTGAACTTCAGTACTGTGAAAAGTTCACTGGCAATTTTTTTATAACTGTCCCAAATACAGATCCTGAAAATCTAGTAAGTGTGATAGGTCTTTGTTTCTCCACTTTCAGTATCTCAGTTTGTGTGTGTTGTGACTACACCTCTATCTTGGGCCCTTCTGACTCCTCCCTTCCTTGTTCCTCTGATGTGCCATTTCCTGAATGCAAATTCAGCCTTAATTTAGCATCCTAGTTCAGGGGATGTTTCATTGTTCTTGGAATGTTTCACCTTCTGAAATCCTGAGCCTTCAGAAAGGAGAGACACGAGCTCATTTAGACTCAGGATTTCCTGGTGAGGCCGATGTGTTTTGGCTTCTGTGTGGTTCGAACCTGGCTTGCCAGACCATCCGTCCATGCCCTGAGAGTGGTGCTGGAGGCCAGGGCTTGGCACAACCACGCTGCTGAGGGTTAGTGAAGTGCAGCTTCAGGTTCTGACTGTGCAGTGTGAGGAGGACCTGCAGCATTTGAAAACCATTCTTCAGTTTAATTAAGGTATAGTATCAAAGGGCTGTAGTGTTTCCAGATAATATCTACTTGTTAGGCAGATAACTGAAGCAGCGCCAAGGTTTTTAACAGCTCTACAGGAGTCCTTGATTACATGACTTCAGTTCTAGAACACAAAATACCTGAGGCGTGTGTCACCGGAGCGGAGCAGGTCTGATGAGTGTGACAGGCAGAGCTCAGAGATTGTCAGTTCCAGGCGTGTGAGCTGCGAGCTCAGTTCAGTCAGGTTCTCATACGTGTCAGTGAAAAACAATGCCCTGCTCTGGTACCTGCAGGACGGTGCCTTGTCTGTCTTTTTTGGCCTTGTCTGCTCCAAAAGAGCAGTTTGTGTAGGAGAATTGCTGAAAGAGAGCAGGATTTAACAGCCTACCTTCCTCTCCCCACTCTGCCCCCAGCTGCTGCTGGCTCTGCAGGACACTCTCTGCAATTTATCATCTCCTGAGAGATGAGTGTACTGAAATAGAATGACATAATCATAATTTCATTTTATGAGGCTTATCAGTTGCAGCGTTCTAGGCACCTTGCAAGCCTAAAGCCATTAAACCCGATAAAAATCACATAAATAATTTAAGCTCAACCATGTTGCTGGGCTGCCAACCTCTGCAGATGAGGCTTCGTGCTCAAGTGCCCCACGGCCCAGGCCGAGGTCAGCCAGACACCCAGCTCCTCTTTCAGAGCCCTGCTCTCTCAGCACCTTTCCAGCTGCACTGCTACATCCCCCACGCTGAACATCCCGCTGCACATCCCGCTCTCCCTGCCGGGGTGTGAATCCCACCAATCAGGACTCCACGAGATGACCAGTGCTTGCCATGTTTTCACTGGAGTATCCCCAGGGATTAAATTAGCAGGCAAGCTGTCGCAGAGGATGCTCCTGGAGGTAACGCGAGGTCAGAGCGGCCTCCGGCGCGCTCACCTCGGACCAGACGGAGCAGTTCCAAGCCTGGTGGTGGTTCAGGCTTTCCGTAGCCATTTCCGTCAGCCTCAGCTGAGCAGGAGGTGTTCTCAGTCCTTGGCTTAGTCATGTGATGTGACCGGGGAAGAAGCAAAAGAAAATTGTGCTAAACTGATTTTTCATGAGTCTCTTTTTCTTTCTGTCTGCCCCAGCATTTGTTATCTTTGGCAGCAGTGCCTGCACTGCAGGAGCTGTGTCTCTGATTGCCAGGTCACGCTGTCAGTCCCAGTGTCTACAGTCTAAACATGGATCCCCAAAGATAAATCGTGTGTTCACAACCCTTGCCACCTTTGCACAAGCCTGAGAAAAGGAGAGAAATAGATCTGTTTAGGAAATAGTGCTGGCCGTAACTTCGGTTAGAGCTCAAACGATGCGTTCCTCTTGAGACTCCCAGCAGGCTTAGAAAGGACATGATGCCAACACTTTGTATAAGTAACAGGTATTTGATGTGGCATGGTTCAGGTTCACGGAGGGAGGCAGAAACGGGGGCACAGAACACAGCCCTGCCCTTGTCTCTGCCTCTGGCCCTGGGCAAGAGGAGTTGTGTGTAGGTTAAGTTCTTTTTTTAAATTTTTTTTTTTTCCTTAAGCTGTTTCACTGTGACTTTGAGAATTTTTTTTGTGTAGCAAAGACATAGAGATTACTCAACTAGGAATTGTTCTGCTGGTCCCTAAATGCACCAGTTAAGCCTGCTCTGAAAACCAGGCTTCCTCAGCATCCACTGCTGCTGTGTATCTCGGTTTCCTTTGGCCGTCCTACGGTTGCACAACTGTTTGAACAAGCGTGTTTCATCCAGCCTTACACAAACAGCCAAAGCTTTTCCTGGTGCCCTGTCAGTAATTCCCTGTCCTGTCTAATCCCAGGGACGGAGGCGTGGCCCCCAGGGGTTTGCCTGAAGTATGTCGGTGGAGACCAGTTTGGCCACGTGAACATGGTGATGGTGAGGTCCCTGGAGCCGCAGGAGATGGCTGATGTCAGCGTGCAGATGTGCAGCCCCAGCACGGCCGGAATGTATCAGGGACAGTGGCGGATGTGCACGGCCACGGGACTCTACTACGGAGGTGAGCAGCCCGTGCCAGCCCCGCTGGGGACAGCAGGGACAGCGCGGGCCTCTAACGGAGCGGGAGGGCAGAGATCTGCCAGTCCCGGGCCTAAATACAGAGCACAGCGTGCAGGAAAACATCAAGGGAGCCGCTTTGTTGTCTTGGTCAGTGTTTTCTAAGCGCTAGAACAAATTCCAGATTACATAAAACTCTGGAAAACAAAGGGATGTGCACAGCTCTCGCCGAGACTCTTTCCCCGTCGGTCCCTCTCAGGATTCTTTCCCAGTTTTCCATTGCTTAACATTGTGAACTGCATATGAGCATAAAATAATAGTGAAAACCTCGTGTGAGAAGTTAATGCCCAGGGTTTCATGCAGTGATGTAGTTCATCCCCTGTGAGCTGTTTCTCTGTTTAAAGAACACATTTGGCTATTTTGCCTGGTGCTTCAGCCTGGGCCTCAAACATCTGCCTTCAGTGCAGCCTTCCCTTCCCTTTTATGCCAGCTTTAGTTTACACTGAGAACATCTTTGTGTCTCTGTTGGCATCTGGGAGTATCCCAAGTTTCAGGGTTTGAGTGAGAGATGTTGGCACATGGAGGCAAAAATACCAGTGCCCAGAAAGAGGGGGCTGCTGGCAGCACTGGCACTGCCACCCAGCTCCTCAGTGCCTGCAGGGGACACAGTGTGTCCCTGAGGGATGGGCAGGGATATGCCCATGCAGGTGGGACAGTTTGTGTTCCTGTGCTCCCAAAGCCCAGGGTTCCCCAGACTTTCCAGCCCTGGACAATGGGAGATGGCCCCGCATTGCCAGAAGTTGGCACTTCTACCAGAACACCACCCCTTTGGCCGCCAAGTTCTGAGTCCGAGGGACTCTTGCCCTGCAGCCGAGCTGGTGGCTTTGCCGGCAGCTGTCCCCAGCTCCGGCCCGGTGATCCCGGGGCCCGGTTTGGGCGGGGGCCCGGTGGGGCCAGCAGGGGCGGCAGCGGGGCTGCAAGGCCGAGAGGGAGCGGCAGAGGGCGCTGTGGGGCCACGCCCGGGCCGCCTCTGGGGGGACGGCTATGGGGTGTGGGGGA
>VWZN01010094.1:62921-81395 GCA_013396955.1 Regulus satrapa | reverse complement strand
GTGGGGTGCACAGTGGGGTCAGTGGTGTGTGTGTTCAGGGTAGTCAGTGGGGGGTGTGTACAAGGATCAGTGGTGTGTGAATGCAGGGGTCATGGGGTGTTTGTACAATTTTCAGTGAGGGGTGTTGTGGTGTGTACTGGGGGTCCTGGCCCTGGGAGGGTGCAGAGTTCCCTAGGCAAATCGTGTGCCCCTGAGGTGAAATCCCACTGTCCTGTATTGGCTCCTAAAATTCAATCTGCTGATCCCAGCCCTGTTAAACTGGGGGCACTGGAACCAGTACTGCTAAGGCTTTGTAAAAATGTGCTTTAAGCAGTAAGTCTTTTTCTTGATCGTGTAAAGGATGGAATTAATTTGCTCCGTCTGACCCTTGTTCACAAACTCCCATCTAGTGACAACCCAAACGTGTATCTTTCCACAGATGTCATCTGGGTGATCCTCAGCGTGGAAGTTGGAGGACTTCTGGGTGTCACACAGCAGCTGTCATCCTTTGAGACAGAGTTCAACACGCAGCCACATCGCAAGGTAGAAGGAAACTTTAACCCATTCGCCTCTCCACAGAAGAACAGGCAACCAGATGAAAACAACCTAAAAGACCCTGGGGGTTCCGAGCTAGGCACAATCAGCAAAAACACATGGGGGCCTGCTCCTGACCAAATCGAACAAGATCAGAATGGACTGTCACAAAACTCTGTAAATCTCTCCCCCAGCAGTCACTCGAACAACTTGTCGGTAGTGACGTACAGTAAGGTAGGTGCCCTGGGCGAGCAGGAGAACGGGTAGGGGAGGAGCCTGGCAGGTGTGTAATTGCTCTTCCTTCCAAACTGCAAAGCCCTTTCCTTCTGCTTCTGCCAGACCTGCTAAGGAAGGTTCTGAATTTGACTGTCTGACTCTGCCAACTCCTCGTGTTATATTAAAATATTTTTTGCCTCTGATAGACTCTACCAGATCCACCTTTTTGTTTTTGCTTCAAGTCCTTCTTAAAATTGATATAACCTTGTTTGGGTGCTGTAACCACAAGTGGCTGGAGCCTGCTCCGGTTGCGTGTGCAAATAAGTCAAAATATCTCTCTAGATGTGTCCTGAGTTTGACATAATTTTGAACAGAGAACAAATCACCACACCCTCAAACTTCAGATTAGCCAGATAACTTCTTTTCAGCTGGTGTGGGGAGACTACAGAGCTCACCATTTGATCCCAGAAGCTGCCTGCAGGAACAGTCAATCAAAGGACTGTTCCTGTCTGTGTCCTTGTCTTGTTCATAATTGTAGGTGACTTTTAAATTATCTTTACTTTAAATCTCTCTCAAAAGCTTGCTTGGTGGATGCTATATGAGTCCGAGTGATATTTTGACTGTTTTTATTTGCTCGTGTGTGAAAAATGAATTGCAAGATTATTTACAATTCAGAATCCACCTGTTAATGCAGCAGTATGTGTAGGTGTGTACTGTCGTTATGTCAAACTAGTTTGATTTTTTAAATCCTTTAAAAAAATGCTTTACTGTACTTTGAGCAGGCTGTGTAGGACAATAACACTTGGTTGCTGAATGACTTAATAAAGCCCTAATGTTAGTTCACCTACAGCACTTTAGTTCCTCCCTGGATGACCTGCCTGTCCCGTGCCAGTGCATCTCCTTTTAGTGACCTTTACCCCAGGGCCGTGCATTTTGGACGTGGGGCGAGCCCGACTGCTCCCACCCACCGTCCCTGGGCTGGCTCCTGCTGCCAGGCCGTGCCCGTGGCAGTGCAGGGCATGGCTCCAGAGCCACGTCCTGGCACTGAAAGGCCACCTGGAGCGGCAGTGCTGAGGGTGGTCGTGGTGCTCCCCGAGGGGCCGGGCTGGGACAGAGCCCGTGGCAAGGAGCAGCTGTGCTGTGGGAGAGGAGCCGGCAGGAGAGTGGAGCAGCACCTGGGAGGTGTCACTAGCTTGAAGGGAGCTGGTTTAGCTGGTAACCCAGAGCTCTGTGTTCTGAGGAAACGGGGCTGGTTTTAATCTAACCCCAAATGTAAGGCAGGTGACCTTTCCTCCCCTTCCTCCCCCCCTGACAGTTTTGTTTTGGGGTTGTTTGTTTCTTTTTGTATTTACAGAATATTCTTGGGTGGGTTTGAGGTGGATTATCTGAGATTAAAGCAGACATTTGTTTGCTGGCTTCAGAAGGGACAACTTTATGGTCCTTTTTGTGGTTGGGAGTGGGGAATATGGAAAAGCTACTTGATTTTGGGGTGTTTTTTTCTCTCCACTGCAATTCTTTTTGTTTGTGACATACTAAGACAAATTATTTTATCTTTTGGAGGCTGTTCTGGTAGGTCTGAAGATGTGAGTCCTCTTCCAGCCTTGCCCATCCTGGCCAGGGCAGAATATTTTCTGCCACAGACCCAGTATTCATATTGGTACAATGCTGCTTCTGTAGTAAACAAATTTGAGGGAGTTGGACATCCCAGACACGTAGTCTGGTTTGAAATGGCCAGGTGAACACTCCCCCCATTCCCTGGCCAGGCCTCTGGGAAAAGAAGATGCAGTTTTATTTGGGATTTTTTCCGTTTGTATACATGGTGTCCCCAGCTGGAGATGCTGCTGGAGCAGAGAAGGGGTTGTTAGAGGTGATGGCAGGAGTATTGAATTACCTGAGGAGCAGATGGAGCTCCAGTACCTGTTGGGAAAAGCTCTACCTGGCCCATCTTCTCCACATCCCCAGGGGATCTGACCCGTGCTGTGCTGCTGCAGAGAAGGAAAACTGCCTTGGGAGTTGCTGCCCTGTGATTGAATGTTGATGTGAAAGGCTTTATTTCAGGTTCTAGAGCAGACAGAAGAGCGCTGTGGGATCATTAGGCAGAGGCACAGATTCCAAAATTCCTGGATTTTATTTCTCTTGGACAGGATCTCTGATATTTTTGTCTCCTTTCATGTACCTGGGAGAGGGAGGGAATCCCCCCAGTCGTGTTTGACAGGCCATTTAGGGAGCGAAGGAGATGGTTCAGGTTTAGTTAAAGTGTTGAGAAGAGCCTGTGTTGTGTATTTAGAAGTAAAATAAGCCCTTAAATATTTCTCAGATGACTGTGGAGGCTTCCTCTGCTGACAGACACTGGGGACACGCAGTCATGCAGTGCATGAGACCATGAAATCTTTGAGATCAAATGAGCAGTTTCTGGCATCTGCAGGTGTAAAACATACTCCAAGCTGCCAGACCTTGTTGGAATTAGTTCTCCCTCTGGTGCACTGAGCAGGTGTGACTTGTCCTCTAGAAGTCCCCATTGGAGCGAGGATTGTGGCGACGCCGACGTGCCATCTGCTGCTGGGTTAGACAAGTACAGCAGCATTTCACACCTGGAAACATTCAGAATGCTTTTCTACAGCAGCAGAGTGTGTGCTTTGGGTGTTCTAGGGAAAAACAAACAAAAGCAGACACAGATTTCTCTGTAAGTGGGTAAGATGAAACCTGTGGGATGGTTGGAATAAGCTGTGTGCCCTTTATTCCTGCTATGGCACCCACCTCCCCGGGGCCCCCTGCCCACCTTCCACACACACTGCAGGAAAGCTGCAGGCCAACGCCTCTCAGGGCTTTGCTTGAAGCATGTTGTTGTTAAATCTGTTCCCAGCAGAGTTTCTGCACGTTCTTAGATGTACATGTGTGCCTAAGTGCAGGATAGAATGCCCAGAAGTCCCCATGCGTGGATACTTTATTCTCTGGCAGTGGCTTTCTCTGGATTCTCCAGAGATCAGAGGTTGATACAGCTCCCTCCTATTTACTCCTGTCTCATAGCAACCCTGCACGGTCACTGCTGCTCTCCTGTGACTCCTTTTCCATGAAATGCCCAAGATCCAGCCTTACAGTGCCTGGGAATTGGAGTTGAATTGGTTAACTGAGGACAGAAATGTACAGTTTTCCATGTCTGGGAAATGAATAGCCATATCCTGACACTTAGATTGTACTTAACATCTCTATAGAAAACCATAGCTCTGTATCTAAACCTGCTGCCCAGATGAATTGAGGGATCATTGCTCTCTATCTCACGCAGAAAACTGCTCCTGGATGTTGTGATTCTGCAAAGATTTGCCCAGACAGGACACTGGGCATCAATCCCACCAAAGCAAATGGTGCCTGGCCGTCCTGGTCATTGTTTGTGCTGCTCTTCAAAGCCCCCTGAAATAGAAACATATTTGGAGTTCACAGCTTTAAATTCTGAACTCCTTTTTTTCCTGCTGTGTTTATGCTCCCTGTCTCCCTCTGTTCTGTGTGGAGCTGAGCTGCTTGGCAGCTTTCTGTACATAAGGGCAAACCAATCCTGTGTCCTTGGGGCCTTTAATTGGCTTCCCCTCTGAGCTTAAACGTTGCTGCTTCTAGAGCCGTGCTTCTCCCAAACCTCCAATTTGCAGATTTTTGGAGTCAACTTTAGACAGAAATGCTTTTACTGGAAACTGGGCATCAAACTTTCTTTATGCATGATGATGCCTCAAAAATGTTTGCATCCAGAGAAGGAGAGAAGCTCTTCCCTTGCTGGTGTCTGGGCTTCACACTGGGCATTTGGGCAGTGGGAGAATGTTGGTCTTGGAGCTCCCACAGCACTGCAGCCTGGGCTGGGCTGGCATGAGCTGGCTTCCCTCTCTCTAAGGAGAGATCAGTGATTTGGGGGCTGCGTGTCAGCTCACCCATGAAATCCATGTCCTTCCGGACCGTGGGAAGTGCCAGATAATCTGATTTTAGCCCAACTGTGCTGCAGTGCAGCCCAGCAGAGTTGCCTGTTTGTTTATCACACCAGGGAGCTGTGCATGGGAACTCAGCCCTGCCACCTCCTCACCCACGGGCACCTGAACCAGCCCTGCCAGTGCCCTGCTCCCAGAAGGTCCCAAACTTCCTGGTGGTCTCCCAGGTGTGTGTTTGCACAGCACGCATGGAATAAAACACGAGTGCTGGATGCTTTGTTCTCTGTTTGTGCTCGGTTTACGTAAGCGAGGTTGGAGCGCCTGAGGGGACGGGGACCAGCAGCGTGGGCTGGGGCCACTGTCAGTGTCCACGGGAGATTCCTGTGCTGCTGTGCAGCATCCACCTGCTGTCCCTGGAAGTGTACCTGCATTGACTCAGTTACAGAGGTGAAATAAAGAGCTGTCTGAAAGCCTGTGTGTGATGGTTTATGGAAAGATTCGCTTAATCCTCGCTTTGTTCCCAGCACAGGTACCTCGGTTTACAGAGCTCAGTATTCACAAAGGATTTTCACTTGGTAAAGCATCTCGCTTCCTTTCTAGAGGCACGAGTCAAATGATAATTTATACTAGTAGTTGTCACGCTCCGTCTTTGCTTGGGGGGAAAAGAAAATTTAAAAAAAAATCTCAGTCCTGTGTTGTCACACACTGGTCTGTGTGAAGAGCCCGTGCTCCCACCAGCAAGTGAGCAGTTATTTCTGGGGAACATTCTGGAAGAACTGAAAGTGAATTTGTAAAGCTGCAGCTGAGCTTTTCATGCAGATAGTGATCCCGCTTGGAGGATAGACTGGAATGCACCAAAAATAGTGGGAATAATCCTTCCACTGGAACAACTCAGAAAAACTGCAATTGTCTGCAGAATTATTTTTGCGTGTTTGTGATGTAAAATGTTGCATAGAGGAGATGATTAGGCTTGAAAATGTCATACAGGGGGTTTGGTATTTGCATTGCAGCAGTAACTGAAGTTTTCTGGTACCAAACCCTTAAATTATGCATGGTAACTAAATGTCATGGGGCAGGAGTCACCTGGACAGGGTCTGCAACAAAGCAGCTCTCAGCTTAAAGATACAAATGGGATTTGATTTTGTCAAGTTCTCATGTCCAGTAATGAATCTCGGGAAGGGAAAACGCAGTGAAGAGTGGCAATTCCCAAAGGAAAGATTTGGGGGCCTTTCCACGGTGCAGTCCCTCACGTCAGGTGGAGCTGAGCGTGGTCATGGATTGTGGGATTGCTCTGCTATTGCCAGCCCGTTCCAGGCTGTCAGGTGTTCAGTGCAGGTGGTGCAGAGCTGTACATGCTGAGAAAAATCTCTCGTGCTCAGCTAAACTCCGGGTTTAACTGGCACAGTTTGCATAATTGCGTAGCTTTAAATTAAGTGCTCTAGAAACCAGTATGTGGAGAGCCAGAGGGCTTCCCTGCAAACCAGCTCACGGTGGCTTCACAGGGTCTCTGCATCCAAAAGCACAATTGAGCTGCTCTGATGCCACACTGAGGGTGACTGGCAGTTCCTTACACCACGGGGGGGATGCTTGTGGAACCCCCAAATTCAAGCAAACAAGGTGGTTTGGCCTGTGGCAATCCCCTGTGAGGTGACACAGGGTGAGGGACTCCCAGGGTGCCCCCAGCAGAGGAGCAGGGGATGGTTAAACCCCTCCCGAGCTCGCCAGGCAGGGCCTCAAAGGAAGCCTTGTGTGCAGGTAGCTCAAAGATGGAGCACATTCTGGAAAATGTGTCTGTACAGGTAATCAGCAAATCCAGTTTTCCTTCTGCAGAGTGCTAAGTACAATGGCTTAATCCCTGTGAGGTGAGACTGCTTGGGATGCTGTTTATACATTGCTTTTCCTCTGTGTCCTTTTTTTTTTGTGCATCTTAATGTTTCTCTCCTGCTTCTCCCGTTCCCCCTGTTTCAGCGAGTGTATTTTTGGAAATGTTGGATTTCTCAGTCTCTGGATTTTGATAGGAGCATCTCCTTCCTCAGGTGAACTGTCATGCTGGAATCTGCTGGCTGTTCTCTTTTGAAAAGCTTTACAAACTGGCACTGCAGCATATTCCTGGGGTAGAAGCGTGTTTGTTTTTCCATCACTTGCATGTATTTCTGTCTGCAAACAGCAATTTCCACGTTCCCAGTCTTTCATACTTCCCACGCAGTTCAGGAGATGTCCTGGTTAATTGCTGATCCTCCTCTTGGTTGGATTCTGAGAGCTGCTTAATTTTGCCATTTGCTTGTATTTACCACCCGATTATATCCCCAAGAATGAACTTTTTCTCTCCAGCTGTAGCAAGATTACAGACTGTTCATGGCGCTTCCTTCCTAGTCAGATCTGCAGCAGAGCTCTCCAGCCCAGGGTTTGCCAGTGATTCTTTACACAATCTGTGTTCCTACTCATGGCTTTCAGGCCCTGCTCTCCTGCACTCGGGGGGTTTTGAAGTTGTAGAACATGCAGGAAATGGTATTTCCTAGGAAACCTGCCCTGTTAAAGGCAGAGTGGTAAAAACTGAGGTCAGAGCTTCCTGTTCAGCCAGGACAGGAATGGTTTGGGCTCTCACTGCCTTACCCAGAGTGTGCTCAGAAGAGCTGAACTGTGTTTAGAAGCATTTGCATAATGGTTATCCAACTCTGCCATGAGATACACCAAGTTTTCCTCCCTCATCTCCTTCCTCTTCATCTCCCTGTCAGCTGGGGCATCCCTTGCTGGTGTTGGTCTTTCTTCTACTTCCTGATGAAACCCCGGATAACTGATCTAGACAATAGAAGTTACAAAAGAAGTTCCTGTTAATTTGAGACCTGTGACTAGATCTGACATTTAGGTGACTCACTTCAGGATGTAAAGGAGGGAAATGGGGTCTGTAAGGAAGCATTTTGGGGGTTTTGGTAAATGCTCTGATTGATTTCACTGGAGGCAAATGCGAGTTGTCACTTTGAGAAGGCACACATGGCACTTGTGGGAAGGTGGATTTTTTTTTTCTTTCTTTGGTTGTTTTTGTTGGTTTTTTTTCCTGGCAAAGCCTCTCTCCCAGTTACAGCTCCATGTCTCTGGGACAGACTGGGGAGGCTGCAGGGCCTGGGCCTGCAGCTGTGGTAGCATCTATAGGGAATTCTAGTGTAGAAAACACAAGTTATTTGGTGGCTTTGGCCTAAAAAACATCTGACAGAGGTAAGTGGTGCCCTCTCTGGGGAAACCAACTCTGGAATGTGTGGTTTAGGAGTGTCCTTGGAGCCGCAGTGGGGTTGGTGGGAAGCCCTGGGCTGGGCTGGGCACTCTTTGCAGCTGAGCGCTGAGCGTTTTGTTTCTTGCCTGTTGAAAATTGATTATGTCTCCAACTTTCTTTCAGGGTTTCCACGGTCCTTATCACTTCGGACAGTCTTAAAACACAAAAACACAAAACGGGTATCGACAAGAGGAGAATTTAAGAAAAAGCTGACTTTTGGGGGGAAGGGAGGGGGATTCATGTGGCAGACAGACACAGCGTGGACCCCCCTTCTCTGCCTCCGTGTTCTGGAAAAGAAGAAAAAAAAAACAAAAGCCCAATAACTTAAGACTAGCTGTTTCCAGAGGAAAATCCAAAACCTGAGTATGCATGTGTGACTGCTGGATTTCAGAGTGGTGTAAATGCTATGAGGAAGAAGAGATACCAACACTATGGGTTTTTAGAAATCATCTTCACACGTAATTAGGTAGCTTAATAAGTTTAAAAATGAAAATTTAAAAGCCATCTTTAAAAAAAAAGAATATTTTGCCTACAGAGCGGTTGTAGTTTGAGCAAATGTTTAATTTCTGTTTGTTGTTCTTTCTCTTTGTTTTTTACCTAAGGGACAGCGTGCATTTTCCCAGAATGTCCTGGTTTGCTGCCGAACGGGACTGGCTCAGCACCCGCTGGGGTTTGTGCAGGGACTGCTTCTGTCAGGCTTTTTTAATGCCAGGTTGGGTCTGCACCCAGCACTGTGTTTTTAACAGCATCTGCTGGTTTTAGTTACCGACCTTTTTAATCTTTTATTTCTTCTTTTGCTTTTGGTTTGGGTGTTGCTGTTAAGTTGTCCTGCGTGTCGTTGGGAAACACGCTCTGGATAGGTCTCGGAATCAGAGTTGGAGAGGGAGACTCTGGGACTTCTGGGATAACGTGGAAGGCTCATCTCCCTTCCCCCTTGTACATGAAGTACACAAATACACACCCATGTTAATGAGAAACTGATTTATTCAAGTTCCTGAGCTGTCCTGTGTGGTTAGCAGTTTAAAATCCCTTTCTGTTCACTCTCGTGTGCAGTAGCTGTGCCTGGAGCTGTGTGCCAAGGGGAATCTCTGTAGCTGTAATTCACCTGCTGGTAGTTGCAAAGCTTCACAGACATCCTGTCCCTTTCATTTGGAGTGTCCCCTCTCTCTTTCAGAGCATAAGTTTGCATTTGTTCCTCCTGTGCTGAGGTGTAGCTTAGAGGCTGCTCCGTGTGTTCTGGAGCACAGAGCAGGAGTTGGCACCACCAGCTGGGTCCCACTGTCACCTCCTCCTCTTCTGCCTTTGTCATCTGGGCTGGAGGCTGCACTGAGGCTCTGAGTGAGCTCTCAGGGCTCACGTTAGGGGTGGGATGGCAAAAGATTTGGGATGCTCTGCTTTTCCTCCAGTGTGTTTTCCTCCTGTTCTGGGCTGAGAAGTGCAGTGTGAGGGGATGCAGCTTGGTCTCAGGCAATGGGGTGAGTTTATTTTGGAGTGCTGTCCCCACAAACAGAGGGGAGAGAGCCCGGCAGCACCGTCCTGCCCCAAAGAACCAGGCTGGAACAGCCATCTGCCAAAGATACAGGAATATGCAAAGCTCCCTTTACCTTCTTCCAGATCTTCCCAGTGAAGGCTTTTCCCTGTGTCGGAGCTGCACTCTGCATGGCTTTGCCCTCGCTGCTCTTGGCTGCTTTTGTTTCTGTGGCTGGTTTTGAATGGGGGAATCTTTCATTGCAGCTATCAAGGACTGGTACCTGGGTGCATAGGGATGGACTTTGTGGGGCCAGTGGGAGTTCCTTTTGTCCAACAGAGGAAGGATTGCGTGATGGATTTTGTTCTTATTTCAGAGGTTCAGTTGTTACAGATCACCATCAGCTGAAATCTCTCTTCAGAAATCTGTTAGCTGGGAGAAACGAGTATAAGATCAGAAACTGCCTGCCCAGAAGTGTCACGACAGGATTGGAACTGCCTGACACTTGCACTTGCAGTCTGGTGGGCACTCGGCCGTGCCCTGGATCTGGGGAGCGTTGGGATAGGAGCAAACGTGCTGAGGGTGCTGCTTCTTGGAAGGTTCGGTTCTTGTGCTGCAACATTTTGCCTTGGATTAGTTCTGAGCATTGATCTGGGGGGTGGTCTGCAGCCCCACGGTGTGGTGTGGGCCGGTGGAATCTTTGCTCACTCCCTCCTTTCCTCACAGGTGGCTCACGAGCCCCTCTGAGGAAATGAACATCACACCTGCAGCACCTCTGCTCCCCTTCCGAGGGCACTGAACCCCTGGAGGCAGCTCTTGGTCCAAGTGACGAGGTGAATCCTTATCTTTATTGGCTCCTTGTGTCAGCTGCGTAGTGGAAGGGAGGGGAAATCAAGGTCTGAGAGTTAGAGCTGGCGCTGTGACCTTTGCCTGGTGTCAGCAGAGGCACCTGGGAGACCCTTGCACTCGGACACCCCCACGCTGACCTTCACGTGTGCTCCTCCCGTGTCCCCTGGCTGCCACACTCGTGTTCCTGTGCTCCTCCTAAGGCCGAATTTATTTCCCTTTGTCTTGAAAAATCAGAACCTGCATGTGCCCCACGTAGCCATGTGCTTTCCCACTCCGAAGGCGTTTGCAGCCCGTGGTGTCCTCTGACAAGGGTCACACGTTCCAGGCTCTGAGGAAAGGCAGGGCTCTGAGATCTGTAGTTTTGCTGCTCACGTCCTGCTCTGGCCAGGCAGGTGAGGGATCCACAGAGTGCTGGCTCTTTGTGGCCCCTGCTGTGGCACTGGAAGGATGTTTAAAACGGGTTTGCTCTATCTCTGTGTTTTTTTCTCAAGTAAAAACTGTTTCATCGAGGCCAAAGGTGGTTTTATCTCCCAATTTCTTGGAGCTTTGTGGTGCAGCCGGCCCTCAGATTGCTCCTGCGTCAGGTGTCCAGCTCTTAATGGGGAGATTGAGATGAATTTGGCGAAGTTCTGCCCAGGTGACCTCGTGACACTGCGGTTTGTGTCAGCTCCCATAAGAGAAGGGTAATGTGCAACATCTCTGATGGCCTCTAAGTGGGTCCCTGTGGTAAGCAAGAGCCACTTGGACCCTGTCACTAACACAGCTCAAGCAGTGTCACCTCCCAGCCTTGGCAAAGTGGAGCAGGATGTCCCTGGGACCGGCCCCGAAGTGACAACGCCACGGGAGGGGCTGAGAGAGTGGGAATCTTCTGCCCACGCCTCAGAGCGCTGAATTCAAACCCTGCCAAGGTTTGGGAGCTGGGGCAGAGCCGTGCAGTCGGAGAGCAGTGGTGTGGGAGGGAAATGCACGCTGTCCCACGTCTGGGTTTCTGTTGTGTTTAATTTTTTCCGTGTGTGAGTGCGTGGGTGGTTCCCAGCCTGTCTGTGCTCGCCGGGGCAGTGCATGTGTAGCACGGGATGGTGTGTTGCCTCTCTGAGTCTGGGAGAAGTCCTATGATAGCACATTGGGGGTGAAAATAAAGGAAGCTTTTTCCTTAATGTATAAATGAATATTTGTATGATNATTATTTAAGTACTCGGTGTGCACTTTAAGCTCCTTACAAGCAGCCCATTTAAAAAAAAAAAAAAAAAAAAAAAAGCTCTGTAGCTGTTGAGAGTTTTATTGAAGCTGCAAAAACTTCTGTCACCTTGTAGTTAAATGTACCTGGGTTTGCTCCATCCCAAGAGTGTTTCCAGACACTCAGGCACAACACCCTTAAACCCAGCGCCAGCCCTAATTTTGTCCAAATTGCTGTGAAACCAGACCCAGTTTGGTGCATTTTGAGGTTATCAAACCACCTGTTGAGCCCCTGGGTGGGAGTGAGGGTGGGGAGAGGCCGTGGGGGTGGCTGTGAGGCAGAGGGAGGGAGGGCACTCCGGATTCCCTTGTGCCAAGGTCAGGTCACTTCTCCACGACAGCTCCTGAGGAGGAGAAGGATGGTCTTGGTGATCTCCACACGAGGTGATGCCACAGCCACGTCCTGATCCACATCCCAGCCCTTCCCTCGGGGCCTGGAGGGCGTGAGGCTGCACACTTCAAACAGCCCAGTCCTGAGGGAATCACACCTTCCATCTCCTGAGGGCCTCGGGAAGGCGGGAGTGGGAAGGAANACACGAGGTAAGCCCCAGCCCCGTCCTGATCCACATCCCAGCCCTTCCCTCGGGGCCTGGAGGGCGTGAGGCTGCACACTTCAAACAGCCCAGTCCTGAGGGAATCACACCTTCCATCTCCTGAGGGCCTCGGGAAGGCGGGAGTGGGAAGGAAGGGAGGGAGATGGGTTTGGGTTTTGTTTTCTCACAATCCCTAAGGAAAGAGCTGGCGCTGTGTATCAGGATGGGGACACAAGGAGGTCTCACTTTGCTGGGCCCTGCACCAGGTGGGTCTGAGTTCCCAGGTGAGGCCTTGCTGCTCAGGACACCCAGCCCAAGCACTGCTTGGATAAACTGCACCGCAGAGCAGCTCAGCTGAGGCCGTTCCTTTGCTTACCTGGGAATTTGTTACTAATCCCCAGAGAAGCCTCGTTCTGTGTGTGCTGGCTTTGCTTTTATCATTTGAATAAATGCCTGGAGCTTTCATGTGCCGGTTAAGCTTGACTGAAAGCCTGACTGGGAACAGACATCCTGCTACCTGTGCCTGGGGGTGTTTGTTTTGTGCCTTGAGCAGAACTCGCCCCTCGAGCTCAGGGGTGCTCTTGGGTGTCCTGAGGCCGCTGTGTTTGGGCAGGGGAGGATCACCCGCCCTGCTCACTGCCCGGCTTTGCATTTACTCCTTATTTGCTCGAAAGAATCTGTTTATCTTCAGGGTTGCAACCTGTCAGAGGTTGCCAGCACAGGACAATCCCATCACACCTTTAATGGTATC
This sequence comes from Regulus satrapa, assembly GCA_013396955.1. Taxonomy (NCBI): domain Eukaryota; kingdom Metazoa; phylum Chordata; class Aves; order Passeriformes; family Regulidae; genus Regulus; species Regulus satrapa. Next base: position 68,653 of record VWZN01010094.1, on the reverse strand, counting down.
TCTTCAGCAGGCAAATAACCGGCACGATTGTCGTGCAAGCTGCTTGTTTTGCTGCTTGGTTTTTTTGGTTTTTTTTTTTTTTTAGAGGAACCAGACCGTCATTCATTAAAAGCTGCAAAATTAATTCTGGTTTTATGCAGTGTTTTTTGGTTCCCAAAGCAATGGCAGTCGGAGGGAGGGTTTTTGTGATGGATTAGAGGGATGAGGGTGTGCTCAGCGCTCAGGACTGCTCGGGTCCATGCCCTGTGCCTTGGTGGGTACTCATGACCCTTAGGCTGGAGGGAAGAGCAGGATCTGCTCCAAAACCTCCCCAGCACTACTGCATATCCTCATATCTGCAGGCATGACCTCGAGGACTCCAATGGGCACCTGCCCCTCCAGGAGCAGCACCTGGAACAGTGACAGAGAGGATTTTTGTGATTTTTGTTTATTTCTCCTCCTCTACCTGCTACATCCTGCAGCAGCAGCCCGTGGTATGCAACACTCTGCTCCTTCATCTCTGCAGATCCCTCGGGAGGCACAGGGGAATGTTAATGGGCCAAGGGGGAAATGAGGCCAGGCCAGTGGTGGGATGCATCCAGGGGAAGGAGCAGGGTCAGGGGGAGCTTGGGCGTCACCTGGAAGCTCTCTCTGCTCTCTCTGCCTGTGCGTTCGCTGGAAAATTCCCGGTTACACGGGAATTCTTTAAGGAAATCTAATCTCAAACGTTTCCTGGCCCATTGATAAAACAGCCCAGTAGTAAAAGCCCGCAGTGGAGCCCGGCGGGGAGGCAGATGGCACGCGTGGGCACGGACCAGCCCTGTTTGCCCCATGGCTCTGCGGAGCAGCTGCAGCCGGGCTGGCTCCAGAGCTGCCTCTTCGCTCACCCTGCTCCCATGGTTTGCTTATCTCTTCCCTGCAGGAGCGACGCCTTCAGAGAAACTTGAAGTGGGGAGGGAGAGGAGTTTGGTTTCCAGCGCTTGACACTGCAGCGCCCTGCGAGGTGGCTCAGGAGTGGGGACAGCATGGGAGCCACAGCTCCCCGTGCTGCCAGGGGACGGTGCTGGCAGCAGGGGCTGCACCCGGGGGCTCCCGGCCCAGGTGTTCCAGCAGGGTTTGCTGGCCACGGGCCCAGCCTGGGGCAGGTGCCAGCAGAGGGAGCTGAGGTTGTTCCTCATCCACAAAACCCTTTGGAGCTGCTGGATGTGGCTTTTCCAGGCTTTGTCCTGCTGGTGACAGCGGCTGGGCAGGCCAGAGCCGTGTCCCCCCACCTCCAGGAGCAGCTGCTGTCCCGGCCAGGCTTGGCTGGGCACTGGGGTGGCACGTGTCACCTGAGGTGGCACATGTCAGCTGGGCTGTCACCACCACGGTGGGGCTGGGGCAGTGCTGCAGAGCCAGGGATAGCAGGGGCACACCCCTCTGCGCTGGGAATGAGGCAGCGCCAGGTTGTGTCCCATTTTGAATGTGTGGGGCACAAAAGGGGCTCTGCTGTGGCCCCAGGGTGGTGCACAGCTCTGTGAGAGGGAGAGAGGGACCCCTGAACCTTGGGATTGGGGTAAGGCCCTTTTTCCATGCCCTTTTCTAGGAAAGCCATCCGGCAGGACGGGGCTTTCAGCCTCCCCTGGGTCTCTCTGCAGCTCGTGTGGAGCAGCTGGGCTCGGCAGGGTCTGTGCAGCATTGGCATCTGGGGGAAACGCAGCAAGAACTCGCATTCCTTATCTAATCTGCAGCATTTTCCCTCCTCACCGTTTACTGTGGCCCTGTTTCCTCAATTAATTGACAGCTGCAGGCTGGGCTGTGACGTCAGCCTGTGGCATTGAAGCCCCAGACCCAGGGTGGCATTGGAGGGACCCTGGGACGAGCCCCTCGGAGCCCTGCGAGCCCAGCAGGGCCATGAACCCTCTGGGAGAGGCACCTGAGGACTGACACTGGGCAGCAGAGAGGGTTCCTCTCCCCAGTGAGGCCACGGGGATGTTCTGGCTGTGCTCGAGGGACACTTCAACCCTGCCCTGCCTCCACCCCAGCAGTCACTGCGCTGCCCTAGCTGGGGCTGTTCATGGCCAGAGCTGGATTCTGCACAGAGGGGGTTGGCAATTGTGGCCACTGTGCCCTAGGGGGTGTCCCCCCAAGCCCCCCGAGCCCGGCAGGGCACAGCAGCAGCCCCAAAGCCCCTGTGTCTGCTCTGCAATGGAATGGGGAGAGGATAAATTCCCAAAGCACAGCTTTGGAGCTGCCTGGTGTGTCCATCTCAGGAAGGAGGGGGTGAGTGGGGGGCTCCATGGCCTGCAGGTGCCTCCCCAAGCAGGGAACTCTCCTTAGGATGAGCCTGGCTGCTCTGCCTTGCCCAAGGGGAGCAGGCTGGGAGGAAGCGGCCGAGGGTGCCTGAGAAGCAGGTTTGTCAGAATTTTAAAGGGATCTAAATCAATAGCGATAAGGAAACAATTATTTAAAGAGCAAACAAATGGAAACTGCTAAATGTACCTTCTTTCCCCCCCTTTTTTTTTTTCTTTTTTTTTTTTTCTTGTGGGTGAAGGGTGCACGGCTGATGCCTCTGGGTGCTGGGAGGGGGCCCCTGCTGGGAGCACCCCAGGGTGGGCAGTGGGGCAGCTCTGCTTGCTCAGCCCAGCCCCAGCCAGGCTGGAAATGAGCCTCGCAGGACAAAGTGTTGTTTCATCCCACAAGGAAGAAGGTTTTATGGGTCATCTGGAAACGCTAATCCTCAGGTGAGCCCATTTGTGACGTTCGTGAGCCTGTTGATGGTGTCACAGCAGGTGCTGGGTCAGCAGGGACAGAGACAGTCCGAGCCTGGTGTGGGGACACCGCTGCGCGCTGTCCGCACCTGCTGGCTCCGTTTCGAGGGGGAAAGGAGCCCAGACTGGTCACTGAGGCCTGGCAACCCCTGCAGAGCAAGGATATTTTCTGCACCTCCTCCCTGGAGCTCAGGATCCTGCTCGGGTTTGTGGCAGGGCCGGGCTGCAACTGGGCACCATCCCTGCCCCATGGAGAGCAATTCCTGGGGTACCCCAGGACTGCAGAGCCAGAGGAGGATCCCAGTTTCCCCCAGTGGGGCTGTGGCTGTCACCACCGGGGCTTTGTCTCAAAGGGCAGCTCATTCCCATCCTTCCCCCCCATGGCGTTTTCATCGGCTTTTGGTTGGGGATTAGGCACGTGTTGACAGAACAAACATTTTGCTGCGCTCAAAATCCACTGCTGAGGAGAGAAGTGATGTCCTTGCTCTGCTGGTGCCGGAGCCAGAACTGGGATGGGGACATTTGGGATGGGGAGAGCTGGGCTTGGGGCCGGGACAGCCCTTTGAGAGGAACTTGGAGCCATTTTTCGTCACGTCCCACACCAGGGCCAGAGCTCTGTCTCTGCTCCCTCACAGAGCGTTAATCGCTTTCTGCTTTAATATCCTGCCCTGTGAAACCAGGGATGCCACAAGGAATGCTGCCTGTGTCCAACAAGGCTTTGACAGGTGCTGGGGGCCCAGCTCCCGGTTCCTGTCACTGCCCCCTTCTCCCCAGACCTGGCTCCAGGAGCTGCAGCTCCGCACGGTGTCGGTGTCAGGAAGGCTGACAAGGCTGGGGTACCCAGGAGCTGCCCCCAGGAGCGTGTGTTTGCCAGGGAAAAGCAAATTCCTCCAAGCTCTGGCTCAGTGACTGCACAGTGGGGGACGACAGGACACAGGGCCTCATTTGGGGTCCCTACATGACCCCCCAGGTCCTGGCTCTTTGCTGAGCCCCCAGGACAAGGAGCTGGACACGTTTCCTTCGGAGCCCAGTGAGTCACGGCTGAGTCACGGCTCCCTCCATGGGCAGCTCTGTGTTCCCAGACCTCTGCCTTGCGGAAGGCTGCAGGAATTGGGGTCCCTGCCCTCTGTGCACAGGGTGGCCCCCCCTCTCACTGCTCCCCTGGCCCTGCAAACCCGGCTCAGTGGCTCAGGAGCGATGGCAGAGGGGTGACTGGTGCCCCTCACCACGCAGCCCCTCGCTCTGCAGCCCCACCAGCTCTTTGAGCTGGGACCAGGCAGAGCGTGGACTTCGGGGTCACTTTTAGGGGGCTGTTCCCCCTTGTGCAGTTCTGGGATGGACAGTGCAGAACCCAAGGGGAAATCACCACCAAGAGCGTCCCCTGCTCCGGGGGCACCGTGTGCTGCCCTGGCTCTCGGAGCTGCCCGTTCCACCCTCTCCCACCCGGGCTCTTTCCCTGCCCAGCGGCTCCCACGCTCTCCGGGCTGTCGCTCCGTGGGGCCGTTATGCCCGGGGATCGTTTTGCATGTGGGGAGAACGGGCAGCAGAAGAATGAATTTGCATTTCTCAATGGCACCCAGTGTGGGAACCGAAGCCGCGGAGGGTTCCGCTGCCACTCGGCCCCGCACCGGGGCTGTGTGAAAAGACAACATCCCGTCTGCTGGCACCGGGCCCGGCCCGTCTCACCTGGCTGCCCGTGTGTGCCTGGGAACTGCTGCTGCCCAGCGGCCCCGGCACGGGCAGGGGGTGCTGAGCCCCGTGTGCCGGTGGGATGAGCAGGTGACAGTGATAAATCGAGAGTACGGTGCCTGTGTGGGTTATTTCAGGGAGTTCTCTCCTGCCGGATGGGGTTTAGGGTTTCTGTGCTGATGCAGCAGCTGCGTGCAGAGCCCAGATCAGGATCCTTCCCCCTCCTCTGCACCCCAAATCTCCGGTGGCAGTGCAGGGGGAGCCGTGACCTTTCCTCACCCTGCAGCGAGCGGGGTGTGCCCACGCCGCCCTGAGCCCTCTCTTCCTGGCACCACCGAGCGACCCAGAACCATTTCCAGGCTTTTAATCCCAAGAGACAAAAGCAGGAGTTTAATGCCACCGGAGGAAGAAAAGAGCAGGGCTTTGGGAAGGGAACAGCAAACACGGCGGTGGATCCGCTGCTCCCTGCCTGGCTGGGTGTCCCACGAGTTCCCTGCCTCACCTGGGGTGGCACCAAACCTGGGGGTGCTGGGGGGAACGGGGCTGGGAAAGGTGGGGAGTTGGTGGTCGCCCTTCCCCAGCTGCCCTCCCGGACGTGGGCAGGCTGCAGAAGGGACTGTGGCACTCCAGAGCCCGACCGTGTCACCTCCTGCCACCACAGGTGCTGAGCAGCCTTTGAAAGGTGCCAGGCACCCACCCAAGGTCTCTGTGCTCAGCACAGGGATGGCACCTGGACCCCCCATGCCACCAGCATGGAGCAGACACCAACCCCTGTGCTGCTGGATGGAGCTGACTTCTGCTGCAGCCCCTCTGCACCCTCGAGGGCTGCCCTGGAGTGCAGGTGACACCACGGTCCCCTTGCAGTGGCACGGGAGCAACCGGGACCCCCTCAGAGTGGGGATGGAGAGTGGGAACAGCAGCCAGGAGCTGGAGACAGAGTTGGAGCTGGAGACGGAGCTGGAGCTGGAGCTGGAGACAGAGTTGGAGCTGGAGACGGAGCTGGAGCTGGAGCTGGAGACAGAGTTGGAGCTGGAGACGGAGCTGGAGCTGGAGCTGGAGACAGAGCTGGAGCTGGAGATGGAGATGGAGATAGATATGGAGATGGAAATGGAGCTGGAGATGGAGCTGGAGATGGAGATGGAGATGATGGAGATGGAGATGATGGAGATGGAGATAGATATGGAGCTGGAAATGGAGATAGATGGAAATTGAGCTGGTTCTCAGTGGGGACCAAGTGTCGGAGCAGGGATACAGTGGAGTGCCAGAGCAGGGATGGAGTATTGGAGCAGGGATGGAGTGTCAGAGCAGGGATGG
>VWZN01010094.1:0-28980 GCA_013396955.1 Regulus satrapa | reverse complement strand
GCGCACCTACGACGGGGACGGCTACAAGAAGCGGGCGGCCTGCCTGTGCTTCCGCAGCGAGAGCGAGGAGGAGGTGAGGGCCGGGCCGGGGGCGAGGCCGGGCCCGGGACCCCCGAGCCGCACGGGGTGGGGGGCACTCGGTCCCAGGCGGGTTTTATTTTGAACGGGGGTAATTCTGTTCAAATCCTCACCAGGGAGAGCTGGTGCTTGCCCTCGGTGATTGCCGGCCGCTGGAGATGCCCGGTGGGCGGCGGGACGGGCTGAGGGCAGCGCGGGAGGGGGCTCGGCAGCCGAGGGGACCGGGCACGCTGGCAGAGCCTCAGTGCAGCACATCACATGAGATGGGAGAGGAAACCTGACCTCGGATTTATAAAAAGAAACTGGGATAAAAGGGGACTGATGGAGTGCCAGAAGTTGCTGTCCAGAGAGCTTGGGAGGAAGTGGGAATTAAAGGTGGATTGGTTGGTTGGAGAGCTGCGCGTTGCTAAGAGGCCGCATTGTCCGGGAAGTTACAATGAGAAACTTCGCTCGGCTATGCGGTTTTACATTGCCGGTCTTTATTGACACCTCCCGAAGGTGGGCTCAGAGCAGCAAGGCTGCAGGTCTGCCTTTGCTGCTGGAGTCGGGCGTACACACTCGGCTGCATTTGCTGTGCCCGAGTGGCTGTGCTAAAGTCTTTGTTCTCCTGATTATCATATTTGTAGCTACAGGAAATCGGAAGGGAATGCAGACAGTTGACTGGAGGAAAAGCAATTAGCATACATCCAGTGATTATTTAACGTGAAGGAGGCTGCACAAGCCCTTTGTAGCTGTGCTGGCGTGATGAGGAGTGTCAGCATTTCAGCAGAAACGGTCTGAAATGACAGCAGTGTGTTTGGTGCAGCATTCAGTGTAGCTGGTCCTTCCCACGGACTTCCAGGAAATTCATGGACTGACCGTGAAGAAGAAGATGATCATTGTTTTGTGTGGTGATGCTGGGGGTGCTCAGCACGGCTGGGTGAGGGCACCGGAGTGCCCTGATGCCATTGTGCACTATTCGTGGGGCGGTTTGCAGCCTCTCCTCGAGAGGAGGAGGCTCGGCCAGGTGTGACTGCAGGGTGGTCGAGGGTAGCAAAGTACTTTTAACAGGGGCCTGAGGCAATCAGCGTGTGAGTGGTTGTGAGTTTTATTTTAACACGCCTCAATCTGCAGAGTTGTACAGGCTCTGGCCGATCCCTCCGGCCCGTGGGGGGCTGGTGACAGAGCCCTCGCTGTGCTGGGACACCGAGCTGTGCCCATGGAGGTGACAGAGCCCTCATGGTGCTGGGACACCGAGGTGTGCTCAGGGCTGGTGGCAGAGCCCTGGCTGTGCTGGGGACACCGAGGTGTGCTCATNGTTGTGAGTTTTATTTTAACACGCCTCAATCTGCAGAGTTGTACAGGCTCTGGCCGATCCCTCCGGCCCGTGGGGGGCTGGTGACAGAGCCCTCGCTGTGCTGGGGACACCAGGCTGTGTGACAGTGTCACAGTACTGACCCAAGAGGTCGAAGGAGGAAAGTGAACTCGTTCCAGAGGCACGCTGGCGTGGGACGGATGCTTCCAGCAGGCTCAGCTGTCAGGTTGGTGTAAGGCTGAGATTTAAAATCACTTTTGTGTCAGTCGTGTCTCCGCTGTGGTCTCCACGTTCAGTGGATTGAATTTAAACTCCTTCAGGCTCTGGTTTCCAGGTGAGAGGCAGGGTGGAACGGTCTGTTTCTGGTTTCAGGCAGCATCTGAGGGTCCCTGTGAGGGTCATTCCCAGGGGTCTGTAAGCTCTGGGCAGGTTTTTGTGTGCAGTGGAGGCTCTGGTGTCCCCGCTGTCCCTGTGGTCGCTGTTGGTGGCCTGGTCCCTGAGCTGGCAGTGACAGCTGGCAGTGGCTGTGGTGCCCTGGGACAGCTCGGGGAGGAGCAGTGGGGCTGTGCCAGGGCTGCCTTTCCTCACGATGTGTGCGTGCTGCAGGTGAGGAGCCGGGGCACGAATGAGGCAGGGGAGGACCGCGGAGCCTTCCAAGGGCTCTGTGTGGGACCTGTGAGTGGAACCCCGAGCTGAAACTGCATCCTGTGCTCCCACCCGTTACAGCCCGGCTGCGGGAGCTGCCCAGGAAGGGGCTGGCCACTCATAGGTCTGAGAAACTTTACCCAGTCCCACAGATTTGACCCCACTGCCATGGACTCTGTGCCCAGATCCTGCTCTTGACCTTGGCCAAAAGGCGTTGAAGTTAAACTTGTGCCAATGAGTGAAATAAGCATGCAGGACGCTTTATTCGTTTTCCTTTCTAATTATTTCTTGGGTTAATTTTCATTTGTTGGCTTTTAAATAAACTTTGAGAGAAGCTGACTGGTGTCCACTTACTGTCCACTTACTGCTACTTACACTTTTTTGACAGCAAGGAAGGTGTTACCTCTATGCATTTAAGTACAGAATTTAAAATGGCTGTGAAAGATTGCTTGGTTTGCTCTCGGACAAGAATATTTTTTAATGTTTCTGATGTATTTTATTATTGATTGCTTCTATTTAAATGGAAATTGAGATCTCTTTAAAAGGTCTCTCCAGGGAGGGGAGAAAGAGCCAGAGCCAAAGTATGTACATTAAAGAGCTATTACAAGCTTAGTGTTTGAAAAGAAGAGAGAAGAAAAGAAGCATGTTTTGATAAATAAATTAAACTTTCTATATTAAAGTAGGATTTTTCCTAGGACTGGCTGTTTCTCATTACTGTTTCTTTTAAGTACTTAAGAAATAGCAGAACTTTGCTCTTGCCTTTCTTCTTCATTTCCTGCTACGAATTCAGAAAACCCTTTTTTTTTCCCCCGTTTTTAACCCTCATTTGTTCTTGAATTTAAAAAGTTTGTCAACAGACAAGAAGAAATAAGAGAATTCTGTTTACACTTAGAGAGGAGGCTACTTTCACTGTTTAGGTGTTTCTCCCTGACTCTTCAGTTCACTGATATATTTTTCTTTGAAATCTTTACAATCCCTGGAGATTGATGAATCACCATGTCCTTGGTTTGGTGCTGCATTTGCAAATAAAGACTCTTAACAGAAAAAGAGTTGGTTCTTTTTTAGTTTTAAAGTGATTTATTTTTTCCCTCTGCTGCTGGAGGTCGCACATTGTCTCTGCATTGCATTTGGAGGCCGCTACTTTTGGGCATGGAAAAAGCTCTGGAACGTTTTTGGAAGGCCAAGCATTGGCTGAAAAGATGCCTTTGTTACATATTCCATTAAAAAGCAGCACGGGGAGAATTCATTTCAACGTGAATCTCAAATGGAGGAAAAAAAAAATTTACATTTTTTGGGGGGCCTTGTGGAAAACTCCCCCAACTCGTGTGAGGTTTCCCAAACCACGCTCCCCCTCCTTGGGCACCAGGGAGAGCCGGGCCAGCAGCAGGATTCATTCCGAGAGTGGGAACAGCTTTCCAGCGGCCAAACAGCGCGACTTTGCTATTCCCATCTTTTCACACGGACCGAATGCCGAGATTATTTGCAGCATTGTGGGAGTAGAGTGCGGAGGGAGAGCTCCCAAGTGCTCTGGTACCTCTGGAGTCACTCGCTGCGTGCAGCGCTCGGGGGGACCCTGTCCCTCAGCGTTGTCACCAGGGGGTTATTTTGACCTAACGCACTGATTTTGTGTGTGTGTGTGTGTGTTTCCATGCTGTTTCCGTGAGGAAACATCCCCGAAAATGCCCCTCGGTGTGCCCCAGCAGCTGCTGGGGTGGTGTTGGACAGGAGCGGAGGCACCGTCGGGTCCGCGCTGGGGCAGCGGGTTTGAACATGCCCACATTGTGTCTGTGAAAGGACAAGCTGCTCGTTAACCACGGGCGGTTTTCAAGAGTGGGGTTTTTTTTCGGGTTTTTTTTTCTGAGAAAATGCCTCGGGAAGAATCTTTTCTGAGCGGTGAATGAGGCCTGAATGGAGCGGGGAGAAGAGAGGCTTCACCCAGGGGCCGCTGCCCTGGCACGCGTCGAGCCCTCGGTGGTCACGGGGAGAGCTGGGCCGGGTGGCCCCTGGGAAAGCCATTGGAATGCAAACGAACCTTTTTTTCTTTCCCTTCTGGCCTCTCCCGGGTCGGTTTTACTCCAGCTGTGATGTAACCCAGCAGAGCTGGGATTGGAACCCGCGAGTGTGGTGGGGATCACGAGGTGCTCCTGGGCTGTCCCCTGTGCCTTGGCTCCGGTGTAAACCAAGAACAGCTCAAACCACTCCGAGTGCTTCACTGCTGGGATGTGAGTGAGCCCAGCATCGTATGATCATCCCGCTTTCCTGGAATACAGTCTCAAAATCCCCGTTCTGATGGCTGGGCTTGGCTGGGTGTGCCCGTGTGCTGCAGAAAAGGCTTGTGGCTGAACCCAAGTGAAGTTCTCCTGCTCTGTTACCTCTCCAGGGGGATAAGGGCCAGCTTGGAAGTGGATCTCTCTTTCCTGTGCTTCTCCTGTCCCTCTCAACCCTGCACGTGGTGTAGAATCTGTAGGTTGTGTTCTCCAAGAGCAGGAGCATGGATAAACCTCTGCAAAAACCTGGCTTTCATCTTAAAAAGCGTTTTGCCTTCCTATGAAGGCAGCTGTCACTAAACAGTTTTACAAGCAATTCCACGGTCTCTTGTACTTTCCCGAACAACAAAAGAATGAAAATTGTTAAATTTTCACTTCATTTACTGGAAGCTCAGCAAATTGTTGTGAAACTGAATAACTGAGTCAGTTTTGTTGTGCTGCAACTCAGGGAGAAGTGATGACTATGGAAAGAGGGTGTGCTCCACCCTGGGTCTGTGGAGAAGAACCCGACAGTGTTTGTTCTCTGCATAACACTGCTTTGGAATCTCCTCCACCTCAGATCAATTTACTGCTTGACTAGGAGCTGGTTTTCCTACCTTTTTCACTTTATGTACTGTGTCCTCCCCCTTTTTTAAAACAAAAAATCTCACGCTCAGTTGCCTGGCTTCATCTCAGCACCTTTCAGACAAACTCCTGCATTGTGGAGACAGGTACCAGCATTTGGGGGTGCCCCCAGAGGACCTTATCTTTCCAGGAATGGGTCTCTCACAGTCTGGAAAAACAACTCCGGGCCTTCTTAGTAAAAAAAAAAACAAAAAAAAACCAAAAAACCCCAACCATGTGTTTGGACTTTGGCGTTCTTTGAAAATAAGGAGAGTTCACCTGGTTTGCTTGAATAGAGCAAAATTAACAAAACTCAGTTCTACCTCACAAACAGCAAACATCCATGTGGGAATGCTGTAGGTGACATCCAGTGGTTGGGAAGCAGGGCCTCTGTTTCTTTAAACACTTGTTCTTTTTCAGCCCAGCTGAAGGACTGGGACAGTCTTTGATTGACTTTGTCAGTCTTTGACTGGACAGTCAAAATACCTCTCAATTTTTGTGTGTATTTGTTTCAGAATTCCTGTCTCTGCCACTGGATATCGCACACTGACTCCTTGCTGTCAGAAATTTCACATTAACCTGTGAAATTCCGAGGGATACCATTACCTGCTGGGTAAATTTTTGTCAGATGTTTCAGGGGTTACTTCTCCTGCAAGTGATACATATTGATGCTGTGTGTAGAATTAACTACTTGTATTTGAGCAGCTTCCCAAGAGTTTGTGTGTGTAGTATCTCCTGAGTAGCGTGGTTAATCAGAGCAGTGTGCAGCTGCTGACTGTAAAAGCCCAAACACCTCTTCATTGCTTTTTTTCCCTCCCTTACTCAAAAAGCCACTTCACCAGCCAGCATATCTGCTGGAAAAGCTGCGCCCGGACAAGTTGTGTAAGCACTGAGTGGTCACCGAACTGGTTTTGACAGGCAGAAATAGGTTCTGGGGTTTGGGGTCTCTCTCTGGGAGTGCCCCTTATCAGCCCTCAGCTTCTAAAAGCAGCGGCTGCTGCTGCTGCTGCAGGCGCTTCAGCTGCTTCTGGAGCATGGGAAGGCATGTTGCAGATAATTTCTGCGGTTATCTAAACCATAATTTCGCTGGAGGGGGAGGATTGGGATTGTGTTCCTGCCTGGTAGGAGCAGGCAGTGGCTCTGAAGTCGCAGGAGCGCTGCAGTAGCAGTAACAGGACCTGTGGAGTTCTGGAGCCAGAGCAGCAGCGCGGTACGCGCTGATTTATTATTGTTATTCTGACCAGCAGCCTAAAAACCAACAGAATCTGCTGTATTTTTTCCTCTCTGGTTATAGGACTGTAGGTGCGATCCAAACACTTGAAATGACTTGAACTTCTTCCAGTTCACCTCTTGCTCCCGTTCCAAAACTCCAGCTTTACTTTCGTCGAGTTCTCTAGTGCGAATCCCTTCCCTTTTGTGCCGTGAATTTCCCACCTCCAGCTCCTGGATCCCATGTTGTCTGTTAAATCCCACTATCCCACGGAGCCTGGTGCAGGTGCATGTGCAAAAATAGCACTTGTCTAAGGAAACATATCCTGTGGAGGAGCTGGAACGCTCCTGGCAGGACAGGCTGTTACGGGCAGGGGAGGGATTGCTGCGGCTGGTCAGAGCGTGTGCCGTGCTCCCAGCTGCTGACCCTGCCAGGTGCAGGGCTGGCTGTGGCCCTGCTGACCGCTGCCTGGACTCCCTCCTACCATGTGCGAGCTCCAGAACGTGCCTGGAATAGCAAGAGGGTGGGAGAAGCCCTCCCATAAGCCCTGGCGTGAGCCCCGGGGCCGTCCTGGCGTTGCAGTTTGGCAAAACACGTGATTTGTCATCGAGGCTGCGCTGCTGCCGGGGAAATGAGATTAATTTTGCACAGCTTTGGTGACAGCAGCATCCCTCGTCTCCCCCCTGCTCCCGTAATTCTCACCCCTTGCTGGTGGTAGGGATTAAAGGTGATTTGGCGTGGTGATGTGAACCATCCCACTTTTGTGGGGTAGAAAAGCATCGCGGTGCTGCTGTTCGGGCATGGGGAGGAGGTTGGTTCATTTTGAGTGAAGCACCCAAGGTGTTCGTTATGCCGGAACAAAGCGGCAGCTCTGGGATCTGCCTGGCCACGGGGCACGTGGGAGCAGAGCTCAGCTCCTGGGAACACGCTGGTTTTAAACTGAAACTTTGAGACAAAGGCAGACTGAACAGCAAAAGCCTTGCAGTCAGCCATCTTCTCCTCCCAGCTCCCGCAGCCTCTGCGGCAGCATTTCCTTGCAGGCTGTGCTCTGATAAATGATGCTAGAGCGGGAAACGAGGAGCAATGCCGGGAGATTTGTGCTTCAGTTGCTGTGCAAACGATGTGATTTCTAGCTTAATGTTGAGAGGAAGCACAACAGTATTGATAGAAAGCATGTCAATATTGAGGGGGAAAGGCTGAAAACATTGAGGGGAAAGCCTGTAAGGCAGTGCAGAGGCTGTGTCAGGAGCCAGCAGCTATGGATCAGCTCCTGGCAGCAGGAGGCTGCTGGGCCAGACCCCGGATTTAACATCTTGCCTGCTGTTCCCTGTGCTGGCTGCCAGCTCGCCGGGCCTGGCTGGCACAGGTGGGTAGCACGGGCTTTTCCTGGAAGTCTGGAAGGTTCTCGGGTCAATATTGACTCCCGCTGCAGCCCAGTCTCTCTCAGGGCTGTGGGCCTTTCTCTCTGCACAAATGCTGCTGTGGAGCCTCTTTCGAGGAATTGTGTTCCTCTTGTTTTATTTATGGGTGGTGGATGTTGTTAAAATCCACCACGGCGTGGAAGAGCCTGGGAGTATCTCTTCCTCTGTTCCACAGTCTCTCTGTTCATTCTCTGCCCAGTTTTTGCTTTGCAGTGCATGCCCCATTATTCCTGTTTAAAAAAAAAGAAAAAAAAGACAGAAAAGCCCCTTCATGTGGATCATCAGGTTTGTGGTTTGTGTAGGTTGTTTTAAAGTCAGCGTGGTGTATCAGGGATGCCCAGATTTATGCCGGGGGCAAACTCTTTCCCCCTGTTTCCATGGAGCTCCTGATTCCATGTGGCTCTCTGGGCAGCCTTAGATGTCTCGGTGTGTTTTCCTGTCTCCTCCAGGCGGGGTTAGCACTGCTCAGGTTTGTTTGGATTTGTTTGTTGTGTGCAGCTTTGAAGGTTCTTGCCATGAGGTTCAGCTTCGAGCCCCTGCTGCACACTTCAAACTTGGCTTATTTTTCTAAACTTTTCTCTTTTGTGGGGGATTGTGTGGGAGAGTTTCAGCAGGGCCACCTCCTGCCTTGCCAGAGAGGCTTGTGTTGCTCATTTCCCTGCTTTGAAATGACATAATTGTCTTTGAAATCCTGGAAAACACAACTTGGCCGTGTGACGTGTTACCTGCAAATGCTTTTCCAAAAAGTCTGCAAGACGTGGCTCCAAAATCCAACTCCAAAATCCCTGGCAGACCAAGAGTCTCTGTAGCCATTTTAAACACAGTTGCCTGGCAAGGATAAAATGGAAATGTCTGACCTTCCTACGTGTTCTAGCCTGATTTAAAAACATAAGTAAATTTTGGTTTATTTTTTGATGACTGTTTAGATTAAATTAACTACTTTAGAATGTATTAAAATAAAAGCTATTTATGTAATAAAGAGCCTAATGAGCTAAAAAGCCAGCTGTACCCTGGGCCGGTCTACTGGAAGGTGGCAGGGGGTGGAACGAGATGGGCTTGGAGATCTCTTCCAACCCACATCTTTTTGGGATTTGGATGATGACAGCTTTTTCCTTGATCCCTCTGAATGCGTTGCATGTGTTGGGATCCAGGAGTGGTGTTGGAAGTGAGGTTTTTTTTTTCCCAACACAACCATGTCTCCCTCTCGTTTGGAACTCAGCCCCTTTGTCTTGGTAGAGCTCATTGGTAGCAATATCCTGTTTGAAGTTGTTTTAAAAGAATGACCTTGTAGGGCTTGTTTCCTGCGCTCTCTTGATGGGATTTCCTTTTTATTAAACAGGAAATAGTCCGATTACATAAAAGTGTGAGAATGACAGGTTTTTCCTTCCCAGCAAGGGTTGTTCATGTTAATTCTATTCAGAAAATCCTCAACTTCCAGAGCGGCTGAAGTTAATTTGCTTTGCCTCAAACCATTGTTTACACCCAGAAGTTCCTCCTGGTGTGTTGCTGAGGCATTGTCTCAGCCCGAGCAGGTTTCCTGGAGCAGTCTGTGTCCAGGGTTCTGTGGCAGCTCCTTGTTCTCACGCCTAGAAGGTGGCAGGAGTTCAGGGGTGTGAGGTGCGCTGTGCCGAGTTTCCAAGATCTGGTTCTGCAGCTTTTTTTTAGTATTTTTCTGCTTTTTCTTTCCCCCCCTTTGAGCTGGAGCTTCTTTACCTGGCAGCAAAGGTGAACTTGAAATGGCTGTTCCTGCTCTTTCAGCTTTGTCCTCGGGATCACCTGGAGTCGGGAATTTGAGTCCAAGCTCTTCTGGAGGCTGAGTGAGGATGGAGTAGGAGTCAAGTACTGTGCTAGGAAGAGGCCCAGGGGCAAACTGAGGTGGCTGGGGTTGGCCTGGCAGGGACTGGCAGCTGTCCCAAGGGTTCTGAGGATGACTGCAGTTTACATTCCCTACTTAGGCACGGCTTTCTGGTGGCGTTTACATGGACTGGATGCCTGGGGGAAAGGAATTCTACCTTCCTCTTGGAGAGGTCCAAACATTTGGGATGTCACTGTAAAGCAAACACTGTTCTGTCACAGCCTGACCAGAGGATGGGGCAGGCACCTCCCCACTTGGAACTGTGGAACTGCAGCTTCATTTGTTTCCAGGATGAGTTTGGTCAGTTGGGGAGAATTCTCAAGATAAACCAACTGAAAAAAAGCCTGGAAATCTCACGCTTGTTTCTGGTTTTGGAAGTTTGAGTTCTGTAGGTAGATTCCTTTGGGTAATTAGTGTAAATCTTTTCACATCCTACTGGCAAATCGCTGTTTCCCCAGTAAAGCCTGGGATTTCAGTGTCTCTGCAATGTAACTCCCAAATGTCTGACACTGTTACAGCTGGCCTGGAACCTAATTGGACTGGTATGTTGGAAAGTTTCTGGAGCAAGTCGCTTTGGCTCCGAGCTTTGTGCCAGCGAAATGATGAAGTTCAGCAGGATGACTCTAATGAACGAGCTTTGTTTAGAGAGCTGGACAACAGTATTAGTGTTGTTTTAAGTTTCCATCTCTGCTCATGGATATATTGCAAGTAGATTTAATAAGCACAGTGTCTTGCTGTTCTTTGGGACAGTCTGTAGCCATTTGAGAGTGTTAGTTAGAGTTTGTCTTGCTGGGAGGTGGCTGAGCAGAACCTGAACTTCTACAGAGCAGAATTACACTGGAATAAAAAATACTATTTCAGGAAAACCTGCCACAAAGCATATGGCAAATCCCTCCTGGGAAGAGGGTTGAACCATTTTTCTTATTCACAAAAGTCTGTCCTTCTGTGCAGCCCTTTCCTGGGGGGGGGGTAAGTTTAATAGGTTTAATATAGACTTTCATTTTGCTTATACCTCATTGAACAAGGTCCTTTAAATCAAAAGTAGCCAAGTGCTGGCTCTAGAGCTGAACTCCTCAGTGCCTACTGCAAAAGAAGTGACAAACAAGAAGATCTGAGAATCTGTGCCCAGACAATTGCACATAAATAGTGCAGTGGGAGTTCCTGGACGTGTAGGTGTTGTTAGTGACAGAACTGCAGGGACAGGCAAGGCCAAAGGCACCAGGATCATTAAATGGAGGTTCTTCTGCAGGGGGTGGAGGTGCGGAGCAGCATCCGTGCGTTTCTGCTGCTGCCTGAGGTGTATCCCGAGCTGGGAGGGCTCTGCAGTGAACTCACACAGCGAGTGCTTCTCTCTCTGGCTCTAATGAGCGTTTCGGTGTGCAAGGAGAGGTTTTTTTTTTCCTCCAGTGCATCAGAGCAGGGAGAGGCAGTGGCTGAAATAACAGAGCCTCGGTGTGTGGCTGCTCGTGGAATCTCCACGCGAGCAGCGCAAGGCCTTGGTGGTGGGTGGTGCCTGGGGGTGCGAGGGACAAGCTCTGCCCTTGAGCTGTGCCCCACCAGCTGTGCTCTGCTCTCCACAGGTGCTGCTGGTGAGCAGTAGTCGCCATCCGGACCGATGGATTGTCCCCGGGGGTGGCATGGAGCCCGAGGAGGAGCCCGGCGTGGCCGCCGTGCGCGAGGTCTGTGAGGAGGTGAGTGGCTTCACCCTGCCCCGTGGCCTTTGGTTTCATCCCTCTCCTTCCCCTTGAGCTGCAGAGCGACACAGGTCACTGGTGATATCCCCATCCCACACGGGAGAAGAACGGTCCTAAATAAAGAGGGCATGGGAATGTGATTAAACTCTTGGTCGGAATGAACTTGTCCTCGCCTGATACCTTTAACTGAAAATAAAGTTCAGCTCTAGTCACTTCAATGTATATATAGTCTCTGCTTCATTTTCTCTGTAAGATAACTTCAAAATTCAGCTGTGCTTTTGTGGACCTGTCTAGTATTTGGGTAGAAGGTAGAAATAAACCCTTAGGAGACACTAAAAGCACTCCAGATGTAGGGACCTAAGTATGTTTTGGTTTAGAATACATGGTGAGGTTTATGTGAGTAACTGAAATTTGCCATAAGTTACCAGCAGCAATTCCTAAAGTGTGCATGAGTTGGTTGGTTTGTTTTCTCTTTTTGCTTGAAGCTGTTTCAGGAAGGAGATCAAACAGCAGATCAAACACAGATCAATGGGATGTAGGAAAAAGGCACATTTTTCTCTTAAAGCTGGAAGAACAATTTCGTAAAGGCAGCAAATGGCAGTTGATTGCAGTGTACGTAAAATATGGCTTTAGAATTTTCTTCTGAATATTAACCAGCTGGGGAGATGCTTAGGTTCAGAAATGATTGCATGGTTATAGATGGAATGGCCAAGTAGGTTCACTGTTACATAAGGCAGGATTAAAAATGCTTTTGAGAGGGTTATAAATCTTTGGGCTCTGTGCAGAACAGAAAGCAAGAGCTAATTGATGGAACTTGGGAGGAAGCTTCTCCTGTAGCTGCTTTATTGAATTGTCTGGTATATGCAGGTTTCTTCCTGAATTATTTCAGGACAGACTGCCACTGTCTAACAAAACTCTGAATATCCAGACTGTTGGACTAAGCAAATGTGGCAGATCTCAAATTGCGTGTTGCTCTTTGGATGTTTTTATAATCTAGCAGTTTATCAGAAAGAGATTATACAGTTAAAGTTGTTGGGGTTTTTTTTTTAAGTGTCTTTAGGTCCCTCTAATACTGGGAATTGCTGCTTGCAAATTTTATTTCCAGCTTGTAACCCAGCTCCTGCTTTTTCAGTAACTCGGCAACCTTTCAACAACTTTACAAGCCAAAGTGAGTGTAACCAGAACAATAGAAATATTTTTAGCTGCAGACTCCTGCTTTTCAGCCCAAGCATTATTAATAATGAAGTGATTTGATACAGAAGTCCAGGGTTCATTCAGGAGGTGCAGAGCTTCGCCTCTCAACCCTTAAAATAAATGTGCAAGGGGCACTCCCCGCACCCTGGGAGAGCCGCGCTCTTTCCATGACAGCGCTGGCTGGAAGGGAGCCCTGGCAGGGCTCGGGCCCTGCAGGAACTGGTTTGGGCTGGCTGAGATAATCCTGCTCCTCGGCTGGTGTTCCCTGCTCACGTGGAGCGCTGCCCGCTGCCAGTGTAACTCAAGCCCTGGCAGCCTGGCAGGGCTGAGCTCTGCCCAGCCAGGCACCTCTGCCCGGCTGCACCCGGGAATCACCTGGGCACCCCCGGCTCATCTTGGGCACCCCCAGCTCATCTTGGGCACACCCAGCTCATCTTGGGCACTTCTGGCTCACCTGGGCACCTCCGGCTCATCTTGGGCACCCCCAGCTCACCTGGGCACCCCCAGCTCATCTTGGGCATCGCTGGCTCACCTGGGCACCCCCAGCTCTCCTGGGCACCCCATCCCTGGGTGGTGCAGGAGCAGGAGCTGGCACGGAGCTGTCTGACGTGAGCGCCCTGCAGCTCAGGTGGTGCTGGCAGAGCTTTAGGGGTGCGAGGCCTTCCCCAGATGGGCTGTGCCCGTGTGCTGCTGCTGCTGCTGCTGAGGATCTGCACCCAGAATTATCCCCCACATCCCCGGCCTCGAGTTCCAGGAGCCGTTTTCTCCCTGCAGGGGAACGTTGTCCTGCAGGGGCACAGCAGGAGTGTTGGGAAAGACAGGAGCACCCACCTTCCTAGTTCTTTGCTGTTGGTTTGGCAGGAAGGGTTTCAGGAGGATGCTGGGAGCCCTTGCTCTCCCTTCCATGTGAATCCAGGTGTTTTGGGGTTTGTTGGAGCTGGTTTCTGCGTAGGTTTGATGTCTTTGCTTCTCTTCTGGGACAGCCACTCGTGGGCACGCAGGTTAGCTGAGCAGTTCCAGTTTGTTGCTCGAGGTGGGAGAGGGAAAATCCAGTTTCCCCCATGTCAGCGAGCAGTGCTGCTCACAGCTGTGGGAGAAATGTGTGGGATTTCTTTTCTTGGCTTTGGTATGCCTTTTCCAGTTTTTAATAAGAGCCTGTTGGAAGAGCTGTAGGAACTCGTGACCCTTCCCGTTGCTTGTGGCTTTTGAATATGACAATAGGCTGTCTCTTCTCAATTCATTCTCTTCTGCATGGTGTGCATTTTTTTTTTTTTTCAAAACGTGCTTCCCTAAATGAACATTTTAATTTCTGCAGTCACGGTTTTAATTTTACTCTGTGTGTTTGGGTTTATCCCTGTTGTTGCTGTAATAATTGTCATCTAAAGTTACCTAACTTTTCCCTCTTTCTGTTCCAAAAACGAAATGTTGATTCTGAGTGAAGGCTGTGATCCCTCTGTCCCAGTTTGAGTTCAAGCCCTTGTCCTAGTTTGAGGTAGTCCTTATCTATATTAGTCTGTACCAGCACAAGTATTAAAGCAGACAGGTACCAACACTTGTCATGCTTGCTGTTGTCTGCATGAAATTGGAAGTGACTGGAGTTGTTGGGCATTGTTTGTGCAGAGTGACAGCAGACACACAGCAGCTCTGGGTCAGAACAGCCTCTTCAGAAGAAACCCTCTTTATTTTTGACAGGTCGCTGAGAAGTGCTGTACTCAGCCTTACAGAGCTGGGAACTCCACGTGTGTTCTAAAGTTCACCTTGTGGAAGGTGTGTGCCCTTTTCAAACAGGTCTTGGTGCTCATGGAGTGTGTTCTTTGCTTAGCAATAAGGGGATTTTATGGGTGTGAACATCATCTTTTAGAAATAGATGCCTTAAACTTATTATAGAGTGACTTTGAAAAAAAGCCTCCACACTCATCTGTGAAACTCGGCACCAGTTCATTTTTCATTTAGAGCATTCTTCACATCCTGACCTTTAAATACTTAGTCCATGTCAAATTTTATAACACTGCAGGAGTGTTAGTTGTGCTTTCTTCATGGGAGTCAAAAGCCAGATAATCTGTGTTTGATCTGTGATCAAACAGGCAATTGGTGCCAATATCAGGAATAGTCCATCGTGGCAGTACTTTGATCTGGTTGCTGAAACAATTTTTCCCCTCTTCCAAACGTGCTTTATAGATAATCTTTCCTGTTCCATGTATTTTGTTAGTGATTTAGAACACAGATATTGATATCTTTCAGTGCTAAAATAGGAAGGTTTTTGTGTTGTTTTTTTTTTTAAAGTACTTCAAGGGCCCACAGATGAATGATGAGATGATGGCCTTGAACTCCTCCTCGCTGGTCATCCCCAGTGCAAGTGGTGGCTCAGAGTCACTGTCCCTTACCCTGTGTACACAGACTTCACAAAAAACGAGTGCAGTGTCTGCAAGTTCCCCATTCTGACATGGAATTGCATTGCTATTTCACAAGTGTAGAAGCAAATAAAGGTGTCATGCAGTACAGAATTAGATGAACGAGCCTGAGCCTCTCTGAGACAGCAGAGTTTGCCCAGCTGGCCTGGAATCAGCATCCTTCAAACGTGTCCACAACTCTCCTGGGTGGGATTTGCACCTTCAGTAGTGCAGGCCTTGGAGCAAAGATTTGGGTGTTCCACCACAGTCCTCTTGCCCAGCAGTAATCTGTAGTAGGTGCAGGCTTTGAGCCTAATAGAGCAAAGTAAAATAGCTGAAATTCCAGCCCACATTTTCCTTAGCTCAGATGGAAGGAAATAAAAGCTGTCCCGAGGAACAGATGGTGTTGCTGCAGGCTGCTTTTTGCATCTGACCCCAACTTATTTTCAGCTTTGAAACCTGAACCTGCTGTTCTTGGATGTCTTCAGTCATTTTTCTTTATTAAAACAAGTTGTTCCATGAGCAGCAGAACTAGTAAAGCTTCATTTCCTCCGGGTTTTTGTTCCTTGTCCTGAGCTCCCAGCCCACCCCTCTGGCTGCGGTGGGGGTTTGAAGTGTGCTGGGCAGGCAGCTGGCTCTGGCAGTGGCTGATGTGCTCTTGCTAAAGCTGCCTTTTCCTCCTCCCCTGGACACTGATTTAGATCAGCAGAGCAGGGAAAAAGCTCATTCTGCCAGCTCCGTGCTTCCTCTCGTACCTGAGCGTGCCCCTCCCAGGGAATTCTGTCGCGATTGCCTCGCTTTGTTTCCACACCTGCAGCTGGAACAGTTGGTGCTGGTGCTCTCCTACCCCTGCTGATGGGTTCAGGAGCATCCTAGCATCCTCCTGGGATCCTCCTAGGATTCTCCATGTACTCAGAGGATTGCAGCACTTCCAGTGCTTAGAGGGGCACAAAATCAGCTGTGCTGCCTCTGCCTCACTCACTCTTCTGGCCCAGGTGGGCACAGCATTCTCAATTCATTGACTATGAGGAGAAAATTCCTGAGTCATCTGCTGCAAATTAAGATTTAGACCCTGCTGCAGTTCTGGGTGAGCCTGGGATTGTGCTTTAACTCTCCAAGAAAAGGCTCTTGGCCCAGTGAGAGGAGGAGATGGGGAGAGGAGCCTGGCAGTTTTCTTGCTGGTTACCAAGCCTGACTTGTGAGTGATAACAGCTGTAGGTTATTTTCTCTGGTGTCCTGGGCAACATCTGCGTTAGAAATTGGTGTGAGAATGTGAATTCCACTTGCATGCTTGTTTGTTCCATTGTACAGAGACCAGTTCTCCTGTTGCTGTGGGGATATAGTGCTCTATCAAAAACAGGTGTATTAAAATCCTGTTGGTGTTGGGGGTCCTGTATGTTGTCTTTAAAATCCACAGTACCTGGAAAATGGGCTGGGTGAGGCATCGGCCCTCAGGAGCAGTGGCTGATGTGTTTTGCAGGCTTTGGTAAAATCTTGCTTTATAAAATCAACCCAATGTTGTTATTTTAACCAAACCATTCTTTTGTGTCACCATTTACAACTGCACGGGAGAAGTTTGTGCATGAAGCAAAGCTTAGAGCTTTCTCCAGTTGTCTGATGATAATTCAACATGATTTTTCTACAGGACATGTTTGCCTTGGCATCGTTTTTTGTGCCTTTTCGGGCAAATAAGACCAGGCAGGACAGAGCGGGAGGATCCTGGTTTGCAGACAGCGTTATTTCCATCGTCTCTCTTTACCAGCACAGAAGGAAGGGCTCCTCACCTCCCTCTGCTACTTCCAGCACAATTCTAGAGCTGGGATAAACTGCCTGGGAGGCTGCTTGAGCAGAATTCAGCCTTCGTCTCCAGGTTGGCCAGTTGCCTGGAGATAAATTTATTTCTAGTCAGACTTGAGTGTTCACTAAACCATCACAACAAAATCCTTGGCTTCTGATTCAGAGCCTACAGGTAGGGAGAGTAGAAATTCAACAACCTTTTCCAGGAACCGGTGAAGCATTGGCTTAAGACAGTTATTTTCCAGAAATATTTGATTTGTGCTTCACCTTTTAATGCATTCATGTCCGTATGTTGTGAAGGTGGAAACCTCCCAGTTCCTCCCTGTGTTACTGCTGCCTGTTGAACACGGCTTAGCTAAAAATAAATCCCATTGCTGAAGGAGTTCCTTGAGGGAAATGCATTTGGAGCATTTGCATTCCAGATGCCTCGGGAGAGAGCTGAGCCCAGGTCAGCAGGGTTGGCACAGGAGGAGGAATCGCTCACCCACAAAGGTCAGGCGGGCAGCGACCTTCAGGGAACTGCTGCTGCTCCTTCAGGGAACTGCTGCTCACTCAGAAACAGCCCCCAGAGTCACAGTCAGTGGGGCACCCCTGGGCTGAGGTCAGGATGTCACAAGTGCTGCTGAGACAATAAAGCTGGTGTCCAAAAATGAAGCAGAAGGTTCGGTTGGTTCGCTGCCTGGGAGTGAAGCTCAGTGGGTGCGTGACCGAAAGGATTTCCAGATTTCGGGGACTGTTTGTAGTGAGGGAGCTCCAAACCCTTTGCTCCTGGGGCAGTTCCACAGCAGCACCCCTTGGAAGCAGGAGCGAGGTGTGCTCTGGCTGGATTGTTTGGTACCTGTTCATGCAGCAGGCTGGAGCTTGACCAGTAAAATCATCTCATTAAAGAAAGTTCTTTCTTTCTGACAGCACGAGACTGTGCCAGCAGCTGGTCAGTAGGACAGAGAATTTATCTTATCATTAATGTGACTCTGACTTTTTTGTTTTGTTTTGAAAAAAGAGAAGCCTGGCATAATGAGATCTCTGTATCTCATCTGCAAGAGGCACAATTTCCCTGGGCTGTTCATGGGATGTGTTCCAGCTGCTGGAGACAGAGCTGACTCTACCTCCCAGTTGTGGCTGGGTTGTGTGCCAGGTTGTGTGGGTTGGTTCAGACCTGTTAAATTGTGGGGCAAGATCTCATCTTGTCTGTAGCACTTGAGTTCCAACCATTTACAATCATAAAACGGAGGGAATATAAATAAAGCAAGGGCAGGCGAGTGGGCTGGGATTTTGCAGAGAGAGCTGAGGAGGGCGGGGAGGGAGCCAGCAGAGAGGTACCAAAAGGGACACCAAATGTCATGGAGCAGTGCATCCTCAGTAGCATTCAAACAGACAGAGCTGTTGCTTCCATCTCTTGGTTTTTGTTTCTGCTTGATTGGAGAGGTTTATTTCAATGTGCCTGCCCTTTGTGTTATATCCAAACCCCTCTTGTTCCTGCTGCCAGGAATAATCACAGCACTTTGTGTTTATATTGGCTTGTTTCAGGTGTGTGTGCAGGACACCCCTGAAATACCTGGAAGTTGTCACATCACTCTTGAGGTGTAAGTGGGTGTGCTACACATATTAAATTCCCTTAAACTCTGATTTTGAAGGGGTAAAACTGCCAAACCCCAAAGCCAGTGTTCCCCGTGCTCAGGCTGTAATAACCTGCCGAGGAGATTCTGGTCACGAGGACTGTATTGGTATGCAAGGAGTAACTCCTCAAATATTTTTACTTCTTCCTCCAGAATGAATTCAAAATCTTTTGGATGTAGGAAAACAAAAACAAAAAAAAAGGAAAAACCAACCCTGGGAATGCTTGGATATTCAGCACTTGGGACACATTTCTGTCTTTTGCCTTGAGACTGTGTTGGTTTAAGATGAGCAGAATTTTAGAGCGTTTGCTTCCTGTCCTAAAGGAACTGGTCCAGCACAACAAGTAGGAAACACGTACTGAGCTTGTTGTTAAAGCTTGTTTCTTTTCTCTTTGAACTTTCCTAGGCTGGAGTGAAAGGGACTTTAGGAAGATTAGTGGGAATTTTTGAGGTAAGTTTCATTGGGGGGCGCTGTGAAATTTTGTCTTGCAGTAAGGACGGCCCTGCAGGGTTCTGGTTTTGGTGCTAACTTCAGAGTCCCTGCTGAATAGAAACACACCCGCTGAGCAGCAGTTGTGATCTTTGCCGCGGTGAAAGCACTGCTGGTAACTGCTGTGGCTGAATGTTTTGGTGCTGCCAGAAGCTGGGGAGGGGGGGTTCCCCTTCATTTTTAGCACTCCCAGCCACAACTGGCACACTCAGCAGGTGCCAGGCTCTTCTTGCTGCTGTTCTGTCACTGACCCTTCAAATTCACATGAGATAGGTCAAAGCCTTCCCAGCTGAAGAACTAATTTGTAGGCACATCAGCCCACAAACCAACCCACTGCTCCAGAGATCAGCATCTCCACTCTGGGTGTCCCTGTTAACGTTCCCAGACCTCTCTGATTGAAGGCACAACAGTTTTCAGTCGCTGAGAACGGGTTGTGCTGTGGGAGGAGCTGCCCTCAAGGTGGGCACTTTGCATCTTGCAGTGGCCTCCCAGCTGATAAGGTTTGTTGTGGGTGTAGGCTGGTTGTTACTCTGTCCCCTTTGCCTTCCAGAACCGGGACAGGAAGCACAGGACATATGTTTACGTACTCATCGTCACGGAGGTGTTGGAGGACTGGGAGGACTCTGTCAATATTGGTAAGCTCGGTGCATGCTGCATTAACTGATGGAAACAAACCACAGCTCAGCATCCCTCTGAGACCTGGAGTCTGTGTGAGTGGCAGTGGGAAAAGTTGCACTGGTGTGTGTCCTTTGGTTGCTTGGGGAAAAAAAAAAAATGATGGTGAAATTGATGCTTTTGTCACCTGTGTGGCCCAGAAGAAGCCAAGTAAGTGTCCGGCTGCCTCTGCAGCAGTTTTGTGTTTAATTCTTGCACTGGAAGGTACCAAGCAAAGAGCATGAAGAGCATTCCTGAGACCAGAGGAAATACATGTGGGCAGTGTGGGTTAATCATTTCCTGTTACCTTAGAAATCTTGGTGTTTAAATTCAGTTCCCAAGTGGGAATGAACCTGTCGTTACCACAAGGTTTGTGACTGCACTGCAGCAAATGGCACAGGGGAACTCAGGCTCTTTATGGAAAGAGTAAGAACTGAGAGCTGTCCACAGGGAAAGTCCACTTGCAAACTGATGGAAATTGGGTGGTGCTTCATGTGTGTGTTGTGAGTTGTAAAATGAGCATATGGCTTGAATGGAAGTTGCAGAAATAGCAAAATAATGGGTTTTTTTAAATTAAGAAGTGTAAGACAGGGGATGTACTGCCCTAAACAAACACCTGTCCCTGGGGATGGGGAGCTGTCAGAGTGGGGTTGGAGGGGGAGGCCCTTAACAATGAGAGAACATCGTTCTGTTGCATCCACTGATTTCTCTCTTTGCCCCCAGGAAGGAAAAGGGAATGGTTTAAGATAGAGGATGCCATAAAAGTTCTGCAGTATCACAAACCGGTGCAGGCCTCGTATTTTGAGACCTTGAGGCAAGGCTGTCTGGCCAACAACGGCACCCCGGTGATGACCACGCCGTACTCCGAGAGCTCCGTGTCCGACATCAGATGACTGACGAGGTCCCTGCGAGAGCAATTCCCAAAATCAGACTGAGACCTGGATTTCCCTCCCCTCCCCGTTTCCATGCCTCCTCCCTCACACCAGGCATGGGCAGCCGCCTGGGGCAGAGCAAGTGTTCAGAGTGCTGCGATTTAGTGCAAGGTGGGATGAGNGATTTTGGCCCTGCATATCTATTATGCAATGCTTTCAGATGCACAGTTCTATGATGAACAAATGACTGCCAGATGTGAGAATAGTATTTTCCTTTTTTTTTTTTTTTTTTGATCTGTATTTTGTAAGATACATTTTGTGCATGAAGTGCCCCTTTCCCAGTACTCCGCTCCACGGCCTGGAGGCTGCCAGCCCCGCCTCTGCCTTGTGCTCTGAAGTGTCCCAAGTGTCCCCTTTGTGTCACCCCAGCCAGAGCCACTTTTTTTTTTTTCTTTTTTTAATTAAAAGACTTCCAATGTGAGATCAGCTCTTCAAGTCTTAGTCTGTACTGTAAGGTGCTGCTCAGACCCGTGTGGGGATCGCTCGCAGCCCATCTGTATAAACTTTTTTTTTTTAGATGGAGGATCTAACATTTTAATTTTGCAGGAATTTTTTTTTTTTAATCCTGGTCTGCTTCTGAAAAGAAGGGTTCATAATTAATCTGTTTGCCTTTTGTTCTTTTTTTAAAAAAAAACAAACCACACATTCTGTGACAGTGCTAGTGGCTGGGCCAGTTTACTCCCCATCTAATATCTCCCAATTTAGTGCAGTGACACTTGAAGTTGAGGGCAGAGTTCGGAGCAGCTGCAGACATCCCTGCAGACATCCCCGCGGCTTCTCCAACAGCTTCCACCAATGTTTCTGCATTTCCACCCGAGCGAAAGCGCGCCGAGCTGCTCCGGAGCCGCCGGCCAAAAACCAAACCAGCCTCAGCAGCGCTTGCAGCAGCGCTGGGGGTCGGACGGACAGACTGCAGCGTGCCTCAGCGAGGCTGGCCCCTGCTCCCGCCGCGTCCTGCTCGCCTCTCTCTTGTCCACATGCCTTACGCCGTGCTGAACCGGGCACTCGGGCTTTGTGCTGAAGCGTCGCCGCCGCCGCCACGCTCGCAGAACCGCGCGCGCGTTCCCCCAGGAGGAGCCCCCGGGTTGGGGGGGGAGAATTCAGGTGTTCGGTCTCTTGTCCTGTGGTTCTGCAGCACTTAGGGGTCGCAGCGTGGAGGAGCGTGCCCTCCGTGACAGGTACAGCTGCCTCCCGCGGGCGGCGTTCCCGGGGGAGCAGCGCAGGAGAGCTCCCCGATGAAGCGTTGGCACACTTCGCGCGGGGGTTTGTTGTTTTATTGCTGTAAGTTTCATGCNTTTTGGGAGGGGCATTAATTAATCCCTGGCTTGGGACAAGAAGTGGTTGCTGAGTTCAGTAACTTCTCCTTTGTCAGAGCAGAGCCGAGATGTGAAATTAAATCTGCAGTACTTTTTTTTTTTTTCTTTTTTTTTTTGCCTGCTCTTTATTTAACAAAAAATATTCTAATAAACACTCACTGTTCTGGAGTTTTCTCTCTTCCTGAGAAGCGCTTACAATATGAAAATCTGATAGAAATATCCATGGAGCCTGGGACAAGGGGGAATGGTATCCTTGCCGGTTTGGCAAGAAGCTGTTCATTTTAAGATCCTCTTCTGTTCCTTTCCTTGTTCTCCCTGCTTTCATCGGTGTGGAGTAGCAAGGCCAAGAGCAGTGCCAGCGATCGCTGACATGGAAAACCACGCGTAAGGAACAGCCCATTATTCAAGGAGTAGCTCAAACCCAAGCGTCTGGAATTGAGCCTAAATTACACCAGTTCAGCTCACTTCAACTTAGAGACGAATGTACAATCCTTTCTCACTATGTGCTGGTCAGCCTGAACCAAACTCTCAAAAGGGCTTGAATATTCTGTCTGGAAGTGTCCAAGAAATTCCCAGAGTCGCTGTCCCCGCACCCTGCGAGGCACCTGACACAGCCATCTACTGCCTTCGACGAGTCTTGGTCTCTACTGTACAGATTAGTTTGTTGGAAATGCTTTGCAACAAAACAGCTGGTACTCCTGAAAGAGTAACTGCAGTTTTAATATCAGCAGCATGCACACTTTTGTTTTTAAACTAAAAATGTTTTTACAGGGCTGTTAAACTGACAATTTAGGGTAGAATATTGTTAATGACTTGCTAATGGCTTATTTGTTTGGGTCAGAAAAAATAAATTGTGCCAAGAAAGTGTTTTAACGTGGCATGGATTGATGCTGTTACCACGGAGTGGCTGATGTTATGCCTTGTAACTGGAAATGGCTCCAGGGGCAGGAATAGCCTCGATTGAAGAGATGCAGATTTCAGACCAGGCCTGAGCCCTATGCTGCCTGAACCCTCTCCCTGCACCACACAATTCCCGTCTTCCTCAGCATCTGAGCTTCTCTCAGGAGCAGGTGCACCCCCAGCAGCCGGAGTGGTTTTATCTGAAGTGGTGTGGATTGGTTTGGGGCTGGCTCTGCCCTGGCTGTGGGAGGGCGGCTCTGGTGCTGCAGCCCGTGTGGTGCTGCTCGCTCTCGCTGCTGGAGCCGCTGTCCTGAGCGTGCTGAACGGCAGGGGACGAGCCTGGGGCTCCCAGCCGTGCTAAAACCGCTGCTGTGCTGAGCTGCTGGTGTTGGGTAGTGGGATTCTTACCTCAGCTGGCCTGGCCCTTCCCTGGGGTGTCACTCTGTCGCTTCTTAGCCGGCTCTTGGCCCGGCTCTGCTCTCTGGGCACTGCTGGCAGCTGGGTGCCACAGAGGCTGTCCCGTCTGCTCCCCCCGTCCTGGCAGGGCTGGGATGCTGGTGTGGGGTATGAGCGGGGTGCAGATGAGGAGGGGCTGCTGCTCCTCATCACCTCTGGGCCCTGGGGTCCCTCTGCAGCTCTGTAGGGGCACAGGGGTGTCACTAACGGGGTCCCTTCCTCCCCGGCTGCTTTCCATTCCTGTGGTCGTGGTCCAAGGACACCCCACTCTCGGTACACCAGTGAGGGGCAGGGAACTCTGCCAGTTTGGTGACTCCAGCACGGGAGCAGGAGAAGACACCCCTGGAGTAGCCATGTATCCAAGTGCTACTCGGTCCTTCCCGCAGGATTTGTCAGATCCCAAACCTCTCTGGTGGATTTACACCGTGTGTAGAATTCGAGGCAGGTGGACACCCCTCTGCAGAGAGAGCTGAGTGTGATGGAACCCAGCAGAGCTGGGACTGTGTGGCTCTGGCTTTTGGGGAATCTCTCCCAGACAAGGATTTGTTGTGGTGGAACAGGGATTTTGGTTCTTTGGTTATCAGCAGCTTGGAGACCATGTGTGGCAGGAACCACACAGCACCTTGGCTGGGGCCGTTGCTCTTGGGCGGCTTTGGGATTCAGCTGTGGCTCTGCTCGTACTGAGGTTGTCAGAATTTCAGAGAGAGGAACCCTTTTCCAGTTCGGAGTAGTGAACCCCAGCTGGGGATTGGGGATTTCCTTGCTGTGTGGTGGGTGCTGCCTGCCTGGGCCACTCCTGGGCCTGGGAGGTGCTGCCTTTTCCTGGGAGAGAGGAGTGAAAGCAGGGAGGGGTTTTTTTCCCATTCTCCCTGAAATCTGGAATTCAGTGGTGTTAAAGGACCTCTGGTGGTTTCCAAGGATGGATTGAGGGGTTTGTTGGAAGCTCAGTGTCCCAGCTGTGCCTCCCCTCGATGCCAGTGTTGCCCCTTCCCAGCAGCACTGGCCGAGCTGTCCATACTCCCAGTGGTCAGCAGGGCCAGCACACCCCAGCTCACAGCTGTGTGCCACTGGGAATTCTGAGCCACTGGCATTCACCTTTCCAGGTGCAGCACTAGGCAGAACATTCCCTGGCTGTGGAGTTAACAGCCCCTCTGCAAACTAACGAGATTTTTTTTTTTTTTCAAGTTGAAAGCGCATTAAACTTCAGGCTGTAAAGCCTCCCCAGGACCGAGGCAGTGACAGCAGGGAAGGGACACGGTGGAGGGGAAGGTGGGAGCTGGGTTTGGGGGCTGGAAGGAGCAGCAGTATCAGCGTTCCCACCAGCTCTGTTCCTGTGTAGATGGGTGCTGTGAGCTTTTCCCTACCCTCCTGCAGAGCACCGAGGCGGCTCGCTCGGCCTGAGCTGGAATGTGCCTTAAAGCACACTCTGGAAAGGGAAAAATGAAAAGGGATTGGAATCTGCGACTGTTGCTTTTTCCCTTGTGTGGCCACAAAGTATTCAGTGGCTAAAAATGTGGGTAGGGAATGTCAGGAATCCTCAGTTCCCTTCCCGGATCTAGCAGGGGCTTTGGGCCTTTGCCTCAGCTTTTCCATGCAGAAGCTGCGTTCAGCATTCCGCAGCGAGCGGGGATCAAAATCCTGGAGGCTGCACAGTTCCAGCGAGTTACCCTCGTACAAGAGCTGCGGGTTTTCCTGCCTGTTCTGCCTGGTTTGTCCCAAATCCACGTGTTTGTGTTTTCACACAGCATGTGCAGAGCATGCAGGAAGCACTGAGGGTTGGTGAGGGGTTGGTTTGGGTTTGACCCTCCCAGGTGGAGCCTGGGGGGATCGGGGGATCTTCGGCCCCGTGACTCTCGCAGTGTGAGGAGCTTTTCCCTCTGGCTGCTCTTGCTCCCAGGCTGGGTTTTCCCTCCTGGCTCCGTTCTGCTCAATAATGGCATCATGGGGTGGTGGCAGCCCCATAGGGACATGGTGACCTCATGGCTGGGGTGTCCCTCAGCTGCTCCCTGAGCCCCTGACACACACAGGGCGTGATCCTCATTTTCCTGACCTTGGAATGAACTAATCCAGCTGCTCTGGGCTACGGAGAGCCTGGAGTGCTGTGCTGGGGTCGTGGGTCTGTACATAACTAAGGTGTAGCTGGTGAAAAAGAAACTGAACTGGACTGAAGTTGTTCTTTAGGAGATTTATAAATCTCTCTTCGGTGCTAGTCCATAGAGATTTTTTTTTTTCTCTTTTGTTTTTTGGTGGGGAGATGGGAATTTTGATGTTATACTTGATGAATTTGCTCTAGAATTGCATCAAAAAACTGGGGAGCTCTGGGGGTGTTTGTCGAATTTCCTGTGTGTCCTATTTTATATTTATTAAATCAGAAAATCTGGAGTGA
The DNA here is from genome assembly GCA_013396955.1 of Regulus satrapa. Classification (NCBI taxonomy): domain Eukaryota; kingdom Metazoa; phylum Chordata; class Aves; order Passeriformes; family Regulidae; genus Regulus; species Regulus satrapa. The sequence continues at coordinate 3,782 of VWZN01010094.1, read as the reverse complement.
TCACTTTGCATTTGCTGCTCAGTCCTTCCATGAGCTCATGGGGGGCTCCTGGCAGTCCCCCCCAGATCAGGAGAAATGAACCCCAGCTGAGGAATGGATGGATGACCAGGGCTCATTGTCCAGCCTCCCGTCCATGGCCGTGTTTGCCTGAGGCTTCTCCATTCCCCCCCCCAACAAGGAGTGTCCATGGTTGGTCAGAGCTGTGGGGCTTTGACCGTCTCTGCTTTGTGTCCGAGCTGGTACCTTCGAGCTCGCCCTCATGGCTGAGGGTGGAACTGACCCAGACCTTGGTGTGAGGGGAAAATGGGTTCTGAACCCTTCCAGATACTGATCCGGGTCACCCCAAAGTGCAGGGATGCAGTGGGGGCTGGTGGCAGAGACTGGGGAGGGCAGCCTGGGTGCTCTGGGATGCCATGGGGGTCACCCGGGATGTGCTGGGCTCAGCTCCGTTTGCTCATGGAAGTTCTTGTGCTGCTCCTGCCACCTGGCTTTCACAGGGAAGCCTCAGCAAGTTTGCAGGGGGAAAATTAATGTAGGGAACAAAGTTGCTGATTTGTTAGGATTACGAGAGTCCTGATGTTTTCAGTGGTTTTCAATGAGTTGCAAATGAAATACTCAATTCCCTGTGAATTCAAGATGGTTTTGTACTTGTAATTCCCATAATCTGTTTGGGTTTATTTTCCTGGCTGCAGATTTCTGTTCCTCACTCCAGCCCTTGGTGTTTCTAATCTCCTGGTGAACTTCACATGGGAGGGTTACAGTAAATCACATCGCTTTGCATCTGCGAAGGCCCTTTGGAAATGGAGCGTTGCAAAGGATGCTTTTTCTCTTTCTTACTGACTCAACACCTTTGTTCAAAGTCCCACATGTGAAGTAGAAAACACGCTGTGTTTCCTCTGGGGTTCCGTCTCAGTTGGAGCCTCTGGATAAAGCAGAGCTTCTCCTCCTGCTCGGTGCGGGTGCAGGGCATCCCTACATGACTCTGACCTTTCATCTGCAGTGTCCCCAGAAGGGCTGGAGGGCTCTCGGTGTGGGAAGCAGGGTGCTGCGACGGGGTCCTGTCACGGGGGGGTTTCCTCTGTTGAGTCATGTGTGAGGGGGAGGCCGTCGCTGTCTTTAAAAGAGTGAAAAATTGGAAAAATTAAATCGGTGGATGCCAGTTTGCTGAGAGTGTGGGTTGTAATCTAGTGCCAACCAATAAACACCAGTATTTCACACGCTCTGCCTCCTGCCTGGTCTCTGTCCCTGCGCTGTTCCCCACTGTCAGGAAAATTAACCCACAATCACCAGAGGTTTATGTCCAAAAAGGAGACAGAGGAGCCCCGTAACTTTATTTGAATAAAGGGAGAGGGGCATTCCCCTGGGGTCTCTCCAATTTTCAGGGGACTCAGCCTCCCTTTTATCCCAATTTTCTGGCTGCATTTCCCTCTCTCCCCATTTCTGAGGTACTTGAGAGGCACAGACTTCCTGGAATGCCTGACACCTAAAAATTCCCCTCTAATGTATAACCCTCCCTTTTAATTCTTAACTCTTATGGAATTTATGGTTTTTCTCCCCATTGTTTCTTCCATCTTTCAATATCCGATTTCATTGATCAGCCAACCTGCAGTTTGTTTGTAAAAGCAAATATCTTTCAGCCATTCATCAATCAGTGGAATCCTTCCCATTGTTCCTTTTATCTCTCAGCGCTAATTTTATCTATCAGCAGGCCCACAGTTTGTTTGGAAAGACGTAATCATTCCTCTCACCACCTACCTGAATTTGGAGATTGGGAAACGGTGTCACCAAGGAGAAAACCCTCCCTGCAGTGGCTTGGGACAATCCCAGCCTGGAAGAGGAACTGGAGGGATGTTACCAACAGCCTGGTGTTGAGATGGGGGGGGCATAAAAAAAAAAATTTAAAAGGGGCATTTTGAGCAGACGGAGCCTCTCAATGTGCTCCCACCTCTTCCACAAAACCCTTCCCAAGCTGGGAGAGGCCCGTGTGGTCCCTCAGCGAGCCTTTACAAACCCCCTTTTGCCACGCCAGGCTCTTCCCGCGGCGGCTGGGGCTCCATCCCCGCCTCGTGGTGCAGCTGCGGAGCCCGGGGCAGAATTAATCCGTGCTGACGGGCGGCGTTAATGCCTGAGCGGGCAGAGCCCCCCACGCCGGCGTTTCTGCGCCGATGAGCAGCCGCGGGGATGCGCCGGCTGGAAATCCGGCCGCATCGCGCTCAGCCGCTTAAAACCGGAGCTTAGAGGCTCGGCAAAGCCGTCCTCGCTGATGGGCCGGGGGGCCGAGCAGCTCTGATGGCTCACAGAGGGGTTTGGGGTGGAAATAAACGCCCCTGTGTTGGTGTCGCTGCTTTGCCCCCCGTGGCTGGCGCCCCTCACACCGCGGGGACAAGGTGACTTGTCCCCAGCATAGGTTGGCAGTGCTGCCCTCAGAGCGCTTTTCCCCACGCCAGGGTAAGCAAGGGGGAGATTTCTCAAGGGATGAGCAGGTCCTGTGCTGCCACAGCTTTGACTCTCCTTTTTTCCTCATCTGGATTGGGGGAAAAAAAATTAAAAATACTGTTCACGTGGGATCTGGGGATGCTGTAGGTGCCCTGGGCTTGGCTCTGGCCACGTGGAAGTGACCCCCGCTCTCCTCTCAAGGATGCTGCTTCCCCTGGAACACGCATGCTCCTCCTGGCCACGTGCTCCCACTGGCTCACGCTCTCCAAGAGCTTTCCTAGAAATTGATGGATTTATTTTTAGCCGCGGCACGGCAGGGTTCAGCTGGGAGGGGACGGGCGGCGGTGGATGGTGGCGGCGTTGAAGGCCCCCGAGGTGTCGGTGCTGTCCCACTCTGTGGGCCCATTGCAGTGATGAACAGGGGCTGGTTTGGGAAGGGTCTCTGGGGCAGAGGGAGTCAACACAGCAAGGAGAGCAGTGCCGCTGCTGGGGAGAGCGCGGTCAGCGTGGGCTGCTGGGGCCAGCGGGACCCCTGGGGACAATGGCACACTGGGAGCAGCAGCTGTTGGCCGCTCTCGGGACAGCTGGTGCCCTTTTCTGGTCTGGAGAGGGGAAAATAACCCTGCATGGGCTGTGCGGGAGGGGAGGGCGGCGGTGCAGGGACTGCTACGGGCGGCGGTTTAGGCAGTGGCGTGGGCAGGGTGCGGGCAGCCGGAGATGCAGGCAGGGTGGAGGCAGAGGAGCAGGCAGAGGAGCAGGCAGAGGAGCAGGCAGAGGAGCAGGCTGAGCACAACCGGACTGTGCCGTGGGCAAGTTCATCCGAGGCTGCAGACCGGCCGCTGCTCTTCCCCACCCGCTCAGGAGGCTCCGGATGCTCCGCAGCGGCTGAGCCCTGTCCCGCTGCCAGCCCAGGGGCTGTGTCCCCCCAGCTCAGCCATGTCCGCGCTCCTCTTTCACCTCACTCCACTTGGTGATTCTTTGTTGTAGCTGTTGGGAAGCACAGTGGAGCCCAGTGCTGCCTGGTGTCCCCCGCTCCTGCCTGACCCACTTAGCGGGACCATCTGGTCCCCGCGGGCAAAGCGGATTAGCCCTGCAGCCGGGATCAGGGCCGGGGCGCTGCCAGCGCCGTGGGTGACGCTGCCAGCACCACCACAGCCCCTGCCCAGAGTCCCCGCGGGTGCAGCCCGGGGGAGAGCGGCCGCAGCAGGAGCTCCTGGCCAGGCACCCACGGCAGCCCCACTGCGGGTGACCCTGCCCGTGCTCCTGGCACCTCCTGAAACACGGCCATCCCCGGCCCTGTGGGTTGGCTGTCTCACACTGCACCTCCATCCATCCATCCGTCCATC